>JASDQU010303763.1:0-12389 GCA_032191745.1 Picea mariana | reverse complement strand
CCCCCCC
This sequence comes from Picea mariana, assembly GCA_032191745.1. NCBI lineage: Eukaryota > Viridiplantae > Streptophyta > Pinopsida > Pinales > Pinaceae > Picea > Picea mariana. The sequence continues at coordinate 12,382 of JASDQU010303763.1, read as the reverse complement.
TTGGTTAAAAGCAGAACACTAGGGGGGGTCCGGAATGCTCTGTGCGCCGTAGATCTGGGTGCCATGATCTGGACCGCTGATAAGTGTAGGAAATATAAATCATGAGCGGAAAAAGTATGTGTCGGGAAAACTTAGGAGAAGTGCATGTTATGGGTTTTTCCCGATCTTTTCACATAGACACCACCAAGGGGACATCCTCTAAACTATTCTTAGGAAATGGAGACATGGTGTAGCATTTCATCAATCTGGTTTCAGGGGTGGTGAAGCAAATGAAGCAACTAACCTACATGCTAACCTATCTTCCTAGGACAATTAACCCAGATTAAACTGTTGGGTTAAGAAATTACTCTACCTAAGGGCTATCTGACCAGGATTAGACAGTCTGGTTAGATTTATTCACTAATCTAACCTAAGGGCTATCTGACCAGGATTAGACANGAAATTACTCTACCTAAGGGCTATCTGACCAGGATTAGACAGTCTGGTCAGATTTATTCACTAATCTAACCTAAGGGCTATCTGACCAAGATTAGACAGTTTGTTCAGATGTATTCACTACCCTATCAACATTAAATTTAAAAGGAACTTGGCCATGCTTGAAAGGTAAGGCCAAGCTACTATTATTGCATGGGGATTTTATTTCAATTCTTTTATGACCTCTTTTCTTTTTTCTTTTTCTTTTCTTTTTCTTTTTCTTTTTTTTTTCTTTTTCAAATTATTTGCAGAATGAAACATCATTTGTCAATAAAAACACTAGATATGGATAATATCCAAGTCATCAGTTGATTCCCATAATTTATGGGGTGATAACACCTCCCACCCATAATAATATATACTTTTATCTATTAACCCCTGCTGCCATCCCCCCTCCCACATATATACTTTTATCTATTAACTCTCCCCTTCTCCCACCCTCATATATGAGGGTGGGAGGAGTTAATAGATAAAATTATATATTATTATATATACTTTTATCTATTAAATAATATATACTTTTATCTATTAACTCTTCCCCTCCCACCCTCATAGTATGTGTGAGGGTGGGAGTTAATAGATAAAAGTATATATTATTTAATAGATTTTTATCTATTAAATAATATATACTTTTATCTATTAACTCCTCCCCTCCCACCCTCATACTGTGTGTTATATATTATATAACACATATATATAACACATACTATGTGTTATATACAATATGATTTAAAATTTGAAGCTTCCACATTCTTGTTTTCATAAAATGATTTGACCAAAGATTTTGTTCAAAGATAAGATTTTTATTTATAACATATTTAAAATGATGGTTAAATAAAAAAGAAGTAGGTTAAAGGTTCTACGGAATGATGATTTTCTCCGGGGACATTTGCTCAAAATAGGGTGAGAAATTGTTGGATTTGTAGATTTGAGTGATTGTTTTTGTATATTTCGAGTGCCCTAAGAGTTTTTCAACATTCAATACATTTCTGCATTCATAAATGGATTTTGAATAACAAAAAATAGTGATTAGTATAAATTTATATTGCCGGATTCCGACGAAAAAAACCATTTCGTAGAACAACTAGACAATGTCATTTAAAAATATATATAGTATGATTGAATTTTGTGAAATATTTTTTATTAATATTTTAAAAATTTAAGATTATGATAGTGATGATGGTTATTAATGTCTATTGATATTAGCTAAAAAAGAAATTATTTGATTTTCTTTAAAAAATTGTATGTGAAAATCTTTAAAAAATGCATTCTTAAATCATTATAAAATGTTATGAAAGTTGGTATTATAACAAATATTTTGGAATTGAGATTTGATGTGGGTATGTGCAAGATATTATAAGAGAGTATTTTTCATTTTCAACCCTTTAAGTATCACAAAGATGACAAATTCTTTACCACAATTTCTCTTTAATGTTAGATGTATATTTTTCCTTGATACCTCAATGGTTTAACCAAGACTTGACATCATTATGTCAAGCCTACTTGACATGCAAGTGGTTTTGAATGCAATTTGAAACAACCTTAGGAAACCTCTTGTATTCCATATTGTGTATCTTGTTCTTGTACGTTTAAGTACATAGTCATGTTTTCAATACAAAAATAATGATTTTTATGAATATGATAAGATAAAGTGTATTTCTTTTAATTTTAAGATTATAAATTATAAAATGCTTCTAGATTTGACTTATCTTTCTCCATAATTATAAAATGTTTTTAGATGATCATTAATAAATGTTTTTTTCCTTTATTTTAAATAAAAGAAAGATTTGTAATACTTCAAAGTTATTCCCTCCCTTTCACAAGTTTTCAATTTATAAAAATAAAACTTTAAATTAAATAAATGTTTTTTCCTTTATTTTTTAGAAAAGAAAGATTTGGAATACTTCAAAGATATTCCCTTTTACAAGTTTTTTATGAAAATAAAATTTGAAATTTTTTAAATATATCAATCATATCGTATCTTTATAAAATATTAAAGTCAACCAGCCCTTTGTGATTTTGTATCGGATAGTTCCATTACCTTCTAATACAACTCTGCAAGATTTTTGTCTTCAAATGGCAACCATCCCGTCAAAATAACAAAGAGTATGACACCGTAAGACCAAACATCAGCAGTGGCACCATCGTATCCTCTGCCAATGATCACCTGCAACATACCACTATAAAACCCCACCCGAAAGTGAATTCTTATTGTCTATAGAAATATGGGTTAAGGCTGAGAGGCTAGAAATGGAAGATGGGATTGATGCGTTGATATTTTTCTAGCTTGAAACAATAAAGGTCTGGAGAGAAGAGATCTTACTGATGGATTCAGATATAGTTCCACTCATGGTCGGCCACTGTGACTGTCGCATAACACACTGCTCCATCGAAAACAATCGTCTCCAGTCCACAATTCAAGAACTCCATTGGGATCATCCAAGATGCCATCTTTGAAATCTAATAATGCATCCTGGTCTTCTTCTGCACATTCCATGTTTCTCCCTAAGCATGATGAATTTAATGACATCATAAACAGTAGTAGTAACCCTGGCATTATTAGTCTTTGTTTCTCCATTGTATCGAGCAGGATATTGCAGAGAGTAAAGCGATGTAGGACCAGGGTAGTTGTGGACGTATTATCATCAATTGACTCAATTTATTTCTCCTTCAAGTTGCAGTTGTCTCAACTAACATTATAACGTGAATTTAACAACCCATTGCTTGGTGATACTTCAAAGGTGGAGCCATAAAAAATGAGCAATATTTAAGAACATTCAAGTCGACGTCAATGTCAAAACAGGTGTGTTCTTGAATTGCAATTGAATGTCAGGAGACCAAAGGAGTGAAGTGTGTTTTCAAACTGACAAATTCATTAATTGTATAATCACTTTTATACATTGAATGACGTGAAGCCTGCAATAACACATCAAAGATATCAGCCAATTAAATTTTAGAAAAATATTTTTTTCTATTATTAAAAAAAATGCATATATTGATTTCCTATGTTACACATTGGATATAGCACAAAAATTTAAACTCAACAATAAACTAATACAGAGTCAAAGGGAAACTCATTGTTATAGTCCCAGGCCTTTGGCAAGGACTAATAAGACTTTGGGAGCTTTAAAATATGTCAGTTATATAATGTGATTTTGCTTGTTGCTTCATGTGATTTTGAGACATGGTCAAAATTTCTTTAAGGGTATAGAGAATGGCCTTTTAGATTGTAAGATTGTTTTCAACCTCTTGAACCTTTGATACACTTGGCATGTATGAGAGAAGAAACAATGGCTTTTTCCCGTAGATTACTTCAAAAGGAGTCATACGAATAGTAGTATGGTAAGATCTATTGTACCACTATTCAGCTAGGAGTAACCATCGAGCCCACTGATTTTTTTAGTCAAAGGAAAAACATCACGTCCAAACACCTCTTGACAAAAAAAAATTGGCCATCAGTCTATGAATGATAGGTGGTGCTGAGATGCAATTGGGTTCCTTGGAGCCTAAACAATTCTTACCAAAAATTGTTGGTGAAAGTTGGGTCTCGGTCAGAGATAATAGAATGAGTCATGTCATGAAGTTTGAATATATTATCCATAAACATTTGAGTCACTATGGATGCAATGAATGGGTGTTGAAGAGCACATAAATGAGCATATTTGGAAAGAGGATCTACTACCACCATGATGGCTGACTTATTTCCTGATTTAGGTAATCCAACAATGAAATCCATAGAAATATCCCTCCAAATAGCAGGGGGAATCAGAAGCGGTTGGAGTGTTCCTGTAGCTTTCACTGTTTTTCCCTTATTGCATTGATAGGTATCACATTCAGCCACAAAGGTGTGGATGTCTTGTTTCATATCATCCTAAGAAAAATAATGTTTGAACCATTCATAGGTTTTGTTAAACCGTGAATGCCTAGTTGTGGGTGAAGGATGAAGCTCAGAAAGCACTGTGGATTTGAGTTGCAAATGTTTTCTTAAATATAGATGGTCTTTGTAGCGAAGCTCTTCATTTTTCCAAGAGTATCCTGGAGAATCTTGAGACTGGTGTTGTAATTGTTAGATCAAGTGAGAAATTTTAGGGTCTTGCAGCCATTCTTAGCGAACATATTGGAGCCAATTTGGCACAATGAAGGAGAGAAAAGATGGACCCTTGTTATTCATACTTCCTGGAAAGAGCATCAACAACCACATTTTATTTTTCCTTATTTTAATTGATCTCATAATCATATCCAAATATCTTGGTCACCCATTTTTGTTGCTCCGAGTATGAAATTCGTTGTTCTAGAAAGTTCTTAAGGCTATGATGATCAATTTTAATTTGGAAGTATTGCCCCAATAGATAAAGACGCCAGAGATCCACGGAATGAATAATAACCAACATTTCCTTTTCATAGATTGATTAGCTCAAATGTCTCTCAAAAATTTGTTTGCTAGTGAAATCCAAAAGACTACCATCTTGCATGAGGACTACCCCAATTCCTTTCCCTAAAGCATCACATTCCAAGACAAAAGTCTTGTTGAAATTGGGAAATTTCAGGATAGGAGTCGTGCACATAGCCTCTTTCAAGGCGTGGAAGGATTGATTAGTTGTTGGAGTCCAAGTGAAAGCATTCATTTTAAAGAGAGTCATGAGAGGCGCTGCAATTTTTCCATAATTTTGAACAAACTTGCGATAATAACATGTTAAACCCAGAAAACCACGCAAGCTCTTAAGATTTTTAGGGCAAGGCCAATCCTTCATAGCTTCAATTTTCTTAGGATCCACCTATATGCCATCCTTGCTGAAAATATGATCAAGGTACTCCACTTCTGGGGCTCCAAAGGCACATTTAGATTGTTTGAGAAAAAAATTGTGCTGAGAGAGTAGATGGAGAACTTGAGCCACATGGACGAGATGGGCTTGCCAAATTTTACTATAGATGAGAATATCATCAAAGAAAAATAAGACAAAATGACAGAGGAAAGGACAAAAGACATGATTCATGAGACTTTGGAAAGTGGAGGGAGCATTACATAGGCCAAAGGGCATGACCAAGAACTCATAGTGATCCTCATGAGTTTTAAATGTAGTCTTGAGAATGTATTCCTCTTTCATATGTATTTGGTGGTAGCCAGGACGAAGATCAAGTTTAGTAAAGTTCTAAGAATCGCTCAATTCATCCAACAAGTCATCAGTGACATGAATGAGAAATTTGTCTTTGATGGTGAGTTTGTTGACTATGGCGTGAAAGTATGGACACATGCACCAAGTTCCTTATTTCTTGAGTACCATGACTACATGATAAGAATAGGGGATGGTTCTATGATAGATAACACTCGCTTCGATCATTTCTTGAACAATTTTCTCAATTTCATTCTTTTGGGCAAAGGGATGACGATAAGGGAAAACATTGGGAGGAAGACTTCCCGGGACTAGAGGAATGGAATGATCATGAACACCACGAGAAGAGGGAAGACCATGGGGAGTGGTAAAAACAACTTAGTGTTGGGAGAGTATATATTGGAGGTCATGATGCACAAAAGGTGTCTCAACTTCTTGCATGGAATGGAATTGGGAAATAATTCTCGAATGACCTTTCTTGAGGGGCTTTTCCATTCTATGGAAACTGATGATCTCAAGGGAGCCTATTGTGATTCCTTGGAACTTATATTGTTGTCTCTCTTCACCTAACACAATTTCACAACTCCCCATGTCAATAGAAAACATATGAGATTTCAAGTTGTACTGACCAATTTGGAGGTGCACATTTTCACAATGCCCCCCACATTTCATGGAACCGCCATTCGAAATCATGATTTAAAATTTATTGACTGCACAGATATAGAAATTGGTGTCTTGGGAAATGCGATGATGAATAAAATTATGGGTGTTTCCACTATCAATTAAGATGATAACCTTATGATGCTTAATTTATCCAATTAACTTGAGAGTTTGGGGAGCATAGAAGCCAGTGAGGGAATTCAATGAAATAACTTGTTTGACTTTTGGTGGATGAAAGGACAGAGTAAGATCAGTTGGTTCGAGTATCTTTTCCACAGGGAAAAACTCTACCTCTTCTTCAGAAAAATGCTCAGAGATGGCCATAAAAATATTTTGTTCCTTACACTTGTGCCCTGAAAAATATTCGTCATCGCAATTATAGCAAAGGCCCTTGAGTTGTCATTCATCCATTTCTTCCCAAGTCAATTTATAAATATTGAGTGGAGTGGCAGGAGGGATGGGATTTGAGGGTTTTGGGTGAGGAATAAGGAGGGTTTTCTAGTTTGGGAGGAAACAACATGGTGTGATTCCTTAGCTCATTTAATATCTTCCACCCAATTCTAGGGGCAATCCATTAAGACATGGGCATTGTAATGCCCCATATTTTGACTTTAGGTAGTTAGAAATTTGATTTTTTTCATCTTAGTAATTCATTTCTTAACAACTATTTGGACTCAACAATATTGATATAGACATGTGACAAGTGTACATCTGGACCTATTTATGTGTTGCATACTATTATTTTAATTGTTATATGTTCATGATGATAATAACTCTTTGATTTGCTTAAACATGCAAATTAAGATCTGGAATTTAGGTACATGGACACTAATTCAAAGTTATGTTGAGAATGCATAACAGATGTAAGACATGATAAAAATAAACATACATTTCTTAATTGAACGTCAATACAGATATGGATTCTTATATAAAATTATGATGTATATACATGGGTATGAGTTATTGGTGAACTAACCTACAAGTTGATGAACTATGTGATAGCCAAATGACTACAATGATGAGGTAACATGGATGTCGTAGACGTCAAGAAGATAGTGTATGCTATAAGTTATAATTTTATTTAATTTATGATTCGAAATATTGCTATGATTTGTGGTAAGTGTGGTTTTGACAGGACACATGACTTTCCCATAGTGGTTATTTGATGACGTGACTCTAAGAACAGTAGTTTCACAATAGGGCTTGATGTAGGGTGTTGACCCTAGTTCTATAAGGAGGGGTGGAGGTATTTCCCACCGTTTATCCTCCGAAACCTAGAGTCATGGGAGGGTTGTGTGAAGTCACGCTCCCCTAGACGTGTGATGGCGACTACTAGTTCCCTGTTGGGAAAGCTTGGTCGAGATGTATGACACTTCCACTTACAGGTTCTATCTGGAGTTAGGTCAATATAGTTGATGCTCCAACTTAGTCCAATAGAGGAAATGAAAGGATGGAAGATGAAAGTAGATTAGAAAGGAAGGATGCTTTAATGTTAGTTGAAAATATTGATTGGGGATTAGAGATGTCACTATTGTTTACTCACTTGGTTCCTATCATGTTTAAAACCCGCTTTTGATTTCCTATTGATATTTTAAGTGTGATAATGATTCATTGATGAATTGGTGTAATTTTGTTCGTTAAGATTATTAAATGATGCATTACTTGATCTGTTGTCCTACATGTCTTGGTGTGATCATATAAGAACTATGCACTAGAGGCAATGGTTGTTTATCATTAGTACATGCATGAGATATGTGTCCGCTAGCTACGCATGTGTACCCTACACATGTACACTAGTACAATTAATTAATGTATTAATTATTAAAGCAGATTATTAACTATTTAATTGAATGTTTATTGATTATGTAAATTATATTGCATACAAAATATCTAGAAGCATTAAATACCTTCTTTGACTTTGATTGATGATTGGCATGATGAATTAAATAAGCATGGTGGGTTGTCATGTACATTTTGGGGAAAATTGTCAAATTGCATTTATTAGCTAGCATGAGAAAAAAAACTTTGTATTTTATTTATTGTTGTTTAATGCAAGTCATTTATATTTTAGTTTTATTTTAATATTTTCTCAAAAATCTAGATAAGGGAGGTTGATGGATAATAATGAGGGTGGTTGAGGATACTTGGGGAAGGGTGTATGGAAACTTGATAAATAGGGAGAAGAAGTGGTGAGGAGGGGGATGGAGGAGGTTTTGAGCATAAGGAGAGGTTGTGAAATCTTTGGAAGATATATTTATTATGATGGTTTTCTTGAGCATTTGTGCTTCATTGTTCTTGGAGTCACGGGCACAAAGGGACAAGAAACTGAAAGGTTTCTTGGAGCTAGGAAGTCATCTAGGATCCTAGTTGGCTGGGAAGATTACGTTGTTTCACTCTGGGCAAGCGGGAAAAGAATGGTTGGAAGCATCTTCCTACTACTAGAAAAAATACATTGCAATTGATGAGCTTGAACAAAACATGGAGGAGGTATTTTCATTGGTATTTTGTTGTACTTTTGTTTTAAGTTTTAAATCTTAGACTTAACATATTACGTATTTCATCATGTTATTTATAGTTATCATTGAGCAAATGTAAAAGAGTCGTGGAAATGAAAATCAATGAAATTATGTTAAATCAAAGTTGTTAATGCATATGTCTTTAATGAGTGATTTATTGCCTAACATCCTAGATGGATGTTACATATGGTATCAGAGTTTAGGCTCAAATTAAGTTGATGTAAAATTATATATATATATATATATATATATATGAGGTATTATATTGTGTCAAATTTGAATTCAAATCTCACAATATGTCAAATAAAAATTTACTAAATTGTTTAAAATAATTTTTTGAGTTGAAGAAAGAGATTTTTATAGTTGAAATAAGATGCAAATCTCTTTCCTCATATTAAAATGGATTAGTGTATCGTATCAATGCAAAGTTTAATGTTGTAAATCATTATAAATTAAATACAAATCATTACTTATTACAAACAATGAGTAAAAATAATGATTATGTTGATTGAAGAGATTTTATCACGATTAAATTGTGGCAAAGTTTAAATATTTTTTTCTTTCATATTAAATAAATAAGATAGTTTTACTAACCCAAGGGGTTAGCTAAATATAGTCAATGTTGTTGATTTCTTTTGATGAAGCACATGGATTTATTAAGGATGGTTTATTAAAGTACAAAGAAATTAACACAAATGATTGGGCTATTTAACAATGTTTAAAGTATGATAGAATGTTGGAAGAAAGGTAATAGGAGGCAAGTTAAATAAGAAGTTAGAATTAAGCTCAAGGTGGATTGGAAATGCATGAACTAGCAATATGATGTATTATTTGGAATAACAAAATAGTAATAGTTGATTAAGCATAGTGAAGTGTGCTAAAGTAAGTAGTAAATTAAATATATTCTATAAAAGTAAGGAATAGTAGTTGGAGTAAGAAATAAAAGGTTTATGAGATAATGATATATGAAGATGATAAGTTTACAAATAAAATAGAGTATTCGTTAAGTTAAGAAATGATGATGTGCTTAAATAAATTAAAATAAATAAAAAAGTAACAAAAATTGTAATAGTGGATGGAAATGTGCAGAAGGAATGCTAAATGATACAATACGGTATAAGGAATGTTAATGAACTCTAGAAAAGATGTTATGGAGTAATACTATAATGAAATCCTAAGTGATACCATAAGAGCCTATGTTGTGAACAAGGAACTTGAGTTTAGAACGATAGTGGAAATTCATGCTGACATTTGGGTGAATTGTTAATGGTTGACGTGATAATTACCCAACTTGTGCTTAGTTATGCATTGATTTGTTAAAACAATTTGAGTTTAATACTAAGGATAATGACAGTGAGTGCAAGTGACAAAAAAAAAATTACTATCTACCACCACCTTGCGTGAAGATGACCTTGCGGTTAAATCAAAATTGCAAGATGCATACTCGATGTAACATTTACAATGCTCAATTAAAGGGAAATTTAGTTTATTTAAGGGAAACCAATTTACAAGTCGAATAATAAACGATAAAAATGTTCCTCCCACAATTAAAATTATTTTATAGTTAGGTGAAGGAACTTGATGAGTGCTAGTAATGGAACCAGAAAGTGCTAGAGGCCAAAATTGGTTAGTAGCATATAGATAGATATAAAGGATATAAAGTTGATACGTATGAAAAGCAATTGCGAAATAAGAAAGCCTTAAAGACAAGTAGTGCTAGAGTGTAGAATGGACCCTACTAGGAAACTTACTCTTACTTTATGATACTAACTAAAGCAAGGTATACATGGTGCTTGTACATGTAGGCATGTTGTAATAGTGAATTGTTAATATAAAGCATGAAATTTTTTACTATGATGGAAATGATCCTATACTAAAAATTTAACTTGATCGAGATCTAGTTTTTATGACTTGAGAGGAAATTTAGATTGAGGACAATGAACAAACTATGAAGTGATGACATCACATGAAAACCATTTAATAGTATATTAGTAAATGTCCCTAAGCAAGGGAAATTTTGCTATGGCATATGTATTGTATCACTCAAGTTAAAGTAATAGTAAAGTCAATGATAATTGGTTATAATTTTTAAGATATTCTAGGTGGAATTATATGCTTGGCTTAATGAAATTATAATCGAACTCAATATAAGATTCACTTAAATAAAGAACCAATAATGAGATAAGATTATAATTGGCTATCAAACTAGTAGACTATACTTTAATATAGAACTTAGGAAGAATAAATCTCTAAGAGAAACATGTACTTTTATTAATTTAATTACCAATGGTAATAAAATAGAGTCAAGACATAGTAACGTGCCTACTAAATAGGCATAGTTACAATCAATATATAAATAGCCTCGACATGTTTTAATCAAGTCATGGTCCAATGGGACCAATATAACACAAGGTTGGCTATCAGGAAAGACAAATAGAAGTTGTGTCATAAATTCTACTCATATTGTGAATGAGCATAACTTCGAGACAAAGTTTTTTGAAGGGTGGGTGTATGTAATGCCCCATATTTTGACTTTAGGTAGTTAGAAAATTGTTTTTTCTCATCTTAGTAATTCATTTCTTAACAACTATTTGGACTCAACAATATTGATATAGACATGTGACGAGTGTACATCTAGACCTATTTATGTGTTGCATAATATTATTTTAATTGTTATATGCTCATGATGATGATAACTCTTTGATTTGCTTAAACATGCAAATTAAGATGTGAAGTTTAGGTACATGGATATTGATTCAAAGTTATGTTGAGAATGCATAACAGATGTAAGACATGATAAACATAAACATACATTTCTTAATTAAACGTCAATATACATATATGGATTCTTATATAAAATTATGATGTATATACATGGATATGAGTTATTAATGAACTAACCTACAAGTTGATGAGCTATGTAATAGTCAAATGACTCCAATGATGAGGTAACATGGATGTCGTAGACATCAAGAAGATAGTGTATGCTATAAGTTATAATTATTATTTAATTTATGATTCGAAATATTTCTTTGATTTGTGGTAAGTGTGGTTTTGACAGGACACACGATTTTCCCAGAGTGGTTGTTTGATGTCGTGACTCTAAGAACAGTAGTTGCACAATAGGGCTTGATGTACGGTGTTGACCCTAGTTCTATAAGGAGGGGTGGAGGTATTTCCCACTATTTTTCCTCCGAAACCTAGAGTCATAGGAGGGTTGTGTGAAGTATCGCTCCCCTAGACTTGTGATGGCGACTACTAGTTCCCTGTTGAGGAAGCTTGATCGAGATGTATGACACTTCCACTTACGGGTTCTATCTGGAGTTAGGTCAATATAGTTAACACTCCAGCTTAGTCCAACAGAGGAAATGATAGGATGGAATATGGAAGTAGGTTAGGAAGGAAGGAGGTTTCGATGTTAGTTGAAAATACTGATTGAGGATTAGAGATGCCACTATTGTTTACTCACTTGGTTCCTACCATGTTTAAAACCCACTTTTGATTTCCTATTGATATTTTAAGTGTGATAATGAGTTATTGATGAATTGGTGTAATTTTGTTCGTTAAGATTATTAAATGATGCATTACTTGATCTGTTGTCCTACATGTCTTGGTGTGATC
>JASDQU010303762.1:3657-13729 GCA_032191745.1 Picea mariana | reverse complement strand
GAGAGGGAGTGGGGTTGAGGGAGAGAGATAAAGGGAGCTTTCAAAGAGAGAGAGAGAGAGAGAGAGAGAGAGAGAGAGAGAGAGAGGTGGGGAAGGGAGAGGGAGAGGAGTCGAGGGAGAGATTGGGAAGGGTGATATGAGTGGGAAATCCCACTTACGAACTTAGAATTTAAGGGCTCTAATCATGCATATAGAAAATAACCATTTAAAGGACTCTACCTTTTCCTATTCTCCCAACCCAAAACCCCACATTCATGCAATACAAAGGTGGAAAAAATATTAGGTAACTTTACCTTGAATCCTTCATTTGATGTCGATCCCTTATATTTCAATCACTCCTTGACTGAAAGCCTCCTCCCAAAGCGGACCTACATTCACACGTGGACAAACAAAGAGCTACAAACATGCATTTCATATACTAATTGCTAGGTTAGATGTGACAATATCATAAAATAATTACACAATTTGAACACATGACATGGTCGGACGAAAAATGTATTCCTTTTTGTATTAATATTCACAAGAGTAAACCTTACAGTATGTGGCTGAGATTGCTCCTTGAACCTGGTCTTGGGCTCCTCTTCATAATGCACCAACTAGTCAACTTCGCAATACAATTGTAGGAAATTGGAGCAAAGGGGGGAATAGATTTGGGAAGAGTTTCTATACTCTTCTACTTCTTCTCCTTTTAATGGGACCCCTGCCCCTTCTTTATAGGTAGTTACCCGGTTGAATGACTTGCCATAGGTAGTCAAACGGTTTTAGAAATTTCCCAAAACTCTATTTCCCATCTGCAACTTTCCATTTTTCATGCTTTTGTTAGTATACGTGGGCTGTAGAAGGCCTGCAGGCATATGGATGTGTGCATATGTGGGTTTTAAAGGCCAGGGTGCATGTGGCTAAAAAAAGAAGGCTTTTTAGAAGAGCCTGTCTCAGTAAATTGGTAAATAGTAGGGGCTAAGGCCAGGTATGCAAGTTGGGTGCAAATTATTCTTATAACAGATGCCCCCTAAAGTGTGAGGTCAGAAGAGCATCTGATGGCCTAAATAATTTACCAATCTTTATCAACGTGCCAAGTGTTACACATTATTTTTGTCATCCCTATGACCATTAATGATGTAAACCGATTTGTTACCTTCAGAGGGGTCAGTGGCCTAAGTTCCTAAAGAAATAAGGGAGAAGAACTTTTTTTGAGAAAAGAAGTTGCATTTTCCTTTGTAAAAACCCTATAAAAAAGGAAGTTCACAGGTTGCATTATAGCTAGGGTGTGAGAATGCCTGATTCTTATAGGATTCATCATAGCTAGGTCACAAGGAGTTTGCAGTCTGCTCTATAGGTAGGGTGCAAGAATGCTTATGCATGGGGAAAACAAGTGTTTTCTCGAATCTTATAGAAGGAGAAACTTCCATGGTAAGGTCGCTTTTGAATGGTTTGGATCTTACTCGCTTTCATGATTTAGTGGGATCATCCTAACCTCCTCACTAAAAGGAGAGGAGCTCTCATGGAGAAGGGCTAAGTGGGATTTGGCTTGGAATTATTAGCTTGGTTGGAGTGTCTTTGAGTTTTGCCTTTATCAAGATAGATTGCGAATATTATCAGATCTGTGCTCTCATAATTCTTGGAATGGAAGTGTGTGGGGAACAAAGGACACTTGGAAGGGACCTTACAACATCGAGGTCATGGTTGTAATCTCTCTCATATTTAATATGATACATTAATATGATTCTTTCCTATAAAGCTTGTTGTGTTTTATTGTATGATTCCTTGATCACATACAGAGGTTTATATTGAGTTTATGCTATTACTATCACTTTGGTTGGTTGCATTCTTTTTCAGGTTCATCATTGTATGAGTGTTGGAATGAAGCTAGGATGGTGATGGTGAGAGGAAGTGATGTTTAAATGGTATGTCACTTATCTCTTTTTAGTTAGTAAATTCGATATCTAAAACTTAAGGAAAGCGTCATGTTCTGGAGTGTTTTGTTCTAGATCTAGTTGGATCTAGGGAGATCAGTGAGTGTCTGAACCTACCGATTTATCCGATAACACCAAGTGAGTGAGCCCAGGGACCAGTATTCGAGAGATTCCATCTGTAAAATAACATTTTGTCTCTCAGAGGTGGGCATACCCATGCTCGGGATAAAAAACTAAAATCATGGTTTCCAGTCAAATACACTACAGATCCATGTCATATAACTATATAAAGTGTATCCACGAGAAATACACAATGGATCTACATCTCAAAATCAAAATATATACATGTATAGTATCCATCTTCAAGAAGCTAAGTGTCATCTGATGGTTGGAGATGATGTTTTCAGAGCTCGAGCAACAACTTCAAGATCTTCAAAACTTGGGTAAGAGTGTAATATGAGTGTACAACTTCATTACCCATAGGTATTCGAAAACTCATCATGAATAGACAATCGGATCTCAGTGATCAAGAAGAAAACTTCATTGATTTTGAACAAGGATTTTGATTGGTGTTTTAGGATGGTCGAGCATGACGACAAGAGACAAACTACAGAAAGGCTGACACAAGCTTGGTAAAAAATTTGATTGGACAGTAGCATGACAAATTATGAGACTCAGGCAACATGATATTGACATAAGTTGACGATGCAGGAAGCAATGCCAACTCTCCATATGTTTGGAAGAATGACCAAACGAAGGAGGACACAGCTCTATGAGAAAAGATTCCTAAGATCATACTATATCCTAGATCTTTGAAAAACAAATGGAAAGATGTGCTTTGTCCAAGGTAGACTCCTCGTGCTGCCAACAAAAAGAAAATACTTTTCCCTTCCTCTTTTTAGGGTATATTTGATTTTTTTGTCTTTTTTCAATAATTTTGGAAAGATTTTGAAAAACGAATAAAAGAATGTTACATTACAAAGGAGGAACAAGTGTCACTAACATACTAGTTCCAGGTGCAAGGAACACACTGATGCTCAGAGAAAGGGGACATATGCAGAAAGGGGACACTCGGGAAAAACCTCCATGGGCCAAAGGTTTCAAGACGCAGAGGCAAAGTGCTACAGGGATTGCATATAAGTCATGCTTCAGATGGTTTATTTGAGAGAAACATGGAGGCGGTCATTAGGCCAAAGATGCAGGTATGAAAACACAATTTAATAGGACATACAATGGTAATGTCCTTTGATGTAATTTTAACGAGCCCAGAGAAGGTAAGCTCGACTGGTTTTTCATTTTTAGAGAGTCTGAAAAAGCATAAAATAAGACTCCACTGGGGTACCTTTTTTGAAAATAGTCTATTCAGTTCGAAAAAGGGATAGTCTAGCATCGAAAAGATGACTATTCAAACTTATTTTAACGAGTGTGATAAAGACAATATCACTTGACAATCTTTTCATTTTTGGGGAGTCTGAAAAGAGCTTAATTATGGACTCCGTAAATGTTGCTCTTCTTGGCCATTTTAACAAGTGTGAAGAAATAAGGTCACTTGACAATATTTTCAATTTTAGGGAGTCTAAAAAGAGCTTAACTATGGACTCCGTGGGGGTTCCTTTTTTGTAAATTAAGTCCCTCAAGCCCAAAAAAGGGTTAAAATCATACCTGAGAATACTCTTCTAGGGAACCGAAGCTCCTAGAGTATACCTTTGTTCATACAGTTGACCATCCAGACTGAGAAAGGGGTAAACTACCACCAGACAGACGTGACTTCAAATTTTAGTTTAACGAGTGTGAAAGACAACAAGATCACTCGACAATATTTTCATTTTCAGAGGGTCTGAAAAGGGCTTAAAAGAAGACCCATTTTTTAAAATTTTGGGATTCCCAAGGGTGAGGTCAAGAGTGATAAATAATCATGCAGATGAGGATCAAACACATAATCAGGAAAAGACTAATAGGGACTCTCGAGCCTATAGTCATTACCAACATCATGGATGCCAAAAGTGCAAGTAGGATCTAGCTAGGGCATCCATGAAGGGGAAGGCTCTACCACGACATCGCGACACTTATAAAGCAACAAATATGGTTTTGTGTTGCAACTAGGTGGGTTTGATCCTATGGAAAAGTGATAAATACAACGAGATACAAAAAGTGGAGGTGGAATCCTAACTTAATTGCTCGAGTTGAAAAAATTATATTTTTACCAAAGGACCTTCAAAAGTGACCCAAATATCCCAAAAGGTTCCCGATACCCGAAGTGACCTTTATCATAACCTTCCCACAGAAACCCTTGAACCATACTAAATGTTTTTAAGTTTAGAAAAAATGACAAGGGGGTCCAAAAAATGACAAAAAGGGGCCAAAAAGTCTATAAATAGAAGCTGTCGGCTCATTATCACCATTGTTAATTTGGGAAATTGACTCTGGAGCGAAAATAACCCCTTTGATAAAAGTGTTGATTTCGACAGCTTCAATGGATGAAACAAACTTCCGATTGGACCAAGTAAGTACAAATTCACTCCTCTTGCCTTTCAATGTTTATTTTATGCATTTTATTTCATTTTTGGTGGGGGTGTCGACCTTTAAAAAGGGTCGACCCTAAGTATACATGGGTTGTCTTGGGACAAAATTTTTATGCACACGTGAAAAATAATTACTGCACGCGTGCATATGCGACTGTCACCACTACCTCCCGCGTATGCCCCCAAATTAAAAAGTAAGATCTAATTGCCATCATGAACTGGTACTTGCAGGATGTATGTTCATTGGAGGGAAAGAGAGCATGAAGACATTGAAATTTTGGCCGATGAGGACCCTGGTGTGACTGTTGCATTGACTCAATGTGGGCTATTGAAATTCTACCAGTCTCCATTCATGTGGGCATAAACAAGGCTATTGAACACCTTGATATATTATTGGCACCCAGATGCTGAGGCCTTCATGATTGAAGGTCATTCGTTGACTCCGATAACAGAGGACATATACTTCTTGAATGGCCTCTTGAGAAGAAGGTAACCAGTCAACTTCCGCACATTTCCTTCAGGGCCTCATAACATAGCGGAGCTGATTGGGGTCCATTGTGAGGCAGGGATTGACAAAGTGGGCACAAAGGTGTCGATCAACAAGATATCTAACCTATCACTAAAATTTATAGTACTACTGATTGGGGGGATCATTGGATCTGCTGCACTTCAACAAGCATCCCGGGCACACATGCATTGTGCAGTGCAGTGTTTGAATGCACATGTGTTTGATTGGAGCACAACATTACTTGACTGCACGAAAAGGCAATTGACTGAGTGTCGCATGCGGAGGCATAGAAACTTTAGGTTTGGGACCATACTTTGTGCATTCTTCTTCAAGAGGGTGTTGAGTATTAGCCCTCGAGAGATAGTATGAGGGCACATAGCCACATTCCTATCCATATGTAGATGGGTGGCACTGTTGCCGCGACAAGTTAGTGGAAGGACCATGGAGGCCTTTGATGACATGTTCTTTGACACTTGCCATATTCTAGTGATATAAGACTATCCATATACTGGCATTGACTTTTCTAGAGACCCAGATATGGTTGTTCCTCCTAGAGAAGTGTAAGGAGAGTTGGGTAAGTTTTTAATTTTTATTTTCTTTTATATATATAATTTTTTTTTGTGTGTGTACCAGAGTATCTGAAAATTATTTGTTTTTTATGTATAGACATGGGACCAGTGTGTCCGACTGATTTTGCGAGGACTAGATGATGTCCTCGTCCAAAGGTGGGAGCAGCCAGAGTTGTTAGACCGAAAAAAGCAGCAGGGGGGCCTCAACCTGGGGAGGCTGAGAGAGTTTTGAGGTAGGTAGAGTGAAACCTTACCGTTCTTACTCGTGTTGTGCCTATGGAAGAGATTGAGGATCTGCCTCCCTCTATGTAACCTCATGTAGTTGGGGTGCCACAGAATTGGGTTCAACTTTTTTGGCATTTGGCAAACGCTGTTGTAAACTACGGTCGGGACAACAGGCCCCGCCCTTAGCTAGGTTGGATTGTTTATGTGCCGTGTGCATTTTTGTACAATTTTGAGGGCATAAGCCCTATGACTCCTACTATGTATATTTTTGAGGCGTTCACGCCCACACTATACTCTGATACATTTTTTGACATATACAGATCTTTTTTGTCTTTTATGCTTTATGGATTATGTTACAAATGTATTTACATGTGTGTGTGTGTGTTTTTTGTCTTTACATGTGTGCAAAATTCCAATCTAATATATTATTAGCTAGAGTATTAGTGATGTTATTTAATCTCCTAGGAACATGAATGTAATTAATGTAATCAAAACTTCATCCTAAGAGACATACCCTAAGGAACCGTCGGTGTAGGGTAGGGTCATAAACGCGGTAAACACCATTTAATTGAGACACAACCAGTTGAGCATCTAAGTAGACCAAGAGGCGAGATATACCATGCGACAAAGTGTCACGAAGAAACTCTATTACTGTGCTGTATTTGACAACGTTATTTGTAGCATTACCTAAACAGATACCTCTTAAGGATAGCAACTGGCCTTGAGGTGTAACAATCACCCAATTTGCAGAAGAAAGCCTCCGAGTGTGTCGACTAGCACCATTTGCAAACCCCACGAACACCTCTGATTCACTTGACATCTTCCATAGTGAAAATAATGTCATCAAAAACGACACTTGCATAAACACAAAAGACAAAAAGTAAGCGAAACAAATGTACAGAGACTATACATATGTTACAAGAAGTCACTGAAGGCGACCCACCTACGAGTAATACTTCTTGAGGTAGAGCCCATTTCTAGGCTCAGCCAAAGCGTTTCCCTCAAAGTCAACCAGATAATAAGCCCCTTTTTTAAGAACCTCTTTAACAATGAATGGTCTGAACCACATGGGTTTGAACTTGCCTGCCCCTAGGGGATCCTTATCTTGGTCATATATTAGGACAAGGTTGCCTTCAGAAAAAATCTGAGGGCGAATGGACCAATCATACTGACACTTAAATTTTTATTTGTGAACCTCGTTGGCCAAGGTTGCATCTCGACACTTCTCATCGAGTTGTTCGAGATGTAATAACTGCTCTTCAAGTGGTGAAGTGTCTGGAAATAGATGTACTACCAATTTTAAAGAGGGGATATGACATTCTATGGGTAAAACTGCTTCCATCCCGTAAATGAGTTGAAAAGGTGAGAAACCAGTTGCAATATTAACAAACATTCGGTGGGCCCATAATGTAGAGTACAACATCAAATTCCAATTTGACTTGGTCGAATTGATCGTTCGTTGTAAAATAGTCTTGAGGGATTTATTCACAACTTCCACCTGACCATTTTCTTGAGGGTAGTAAGGTGACGAATGTTCTTGCCTCAACCCAAGATTTGATTTTAACTCAGTCATCATTTTATTCTGGAAGTGACTGCCATGGTCAATGACAATCTCTCTCGGGACGTCGAACCTTGCTATAATATGGTTAAACAAAAAGAGAGTTGCTATCTCTCCATCATCCTTGAATGTTGGCATAGCTTCAACCCACTTTTTAAAGTAGTCTACTTCCATGATGATATAATGGTGCCCCCTTCCTGAAGGGGGGTTGAATGTTGTGTAATCAATCCCCCACTTGGTCAAAGGACCAACTGTAATGATGGGAAACATAGGAGCAAGGTGTGCCCTCATCTTCCAAAAGAATATTTGACATGGGTGGCACTTCTTGATGGATTCAGCACAATCTTTGATTAATGTCAACCAGAAGTAACTAGCGCGTAAGATATTTTGGGTTGTTTCCAACCCAGACATATGATCGTCACATGCTCTAGTGTGGAAATCATTAAGGACAATTTTTGCTTCTTCATGAGTGAGACATCGGTGAAGGATGGAATCTATGCCTCGATGATACAATGTATCTTTGAGTATAAGATAGTTCTTGGACTTATGGCATATACGATGACGCTCATCACGAGAAGGAGAGGTAGGTGTTACCCATGATTTTGGTCATCTTGATGGTGTATTTACAATGGTGTACTTAGGGTCCTAACAAGAACTTTCTCCTGAGAAAGTGGCATTCATTTCCTTCCAGAAAACATATTTTTAAAGAGAGTTCACAGGCTGCTTATAGCCTAGGGTGCGAGAATGACCCATTCTCGCAGGACACCTTCAGCTAGGGTGCAAACTTCTTGCACTGTGCTCTATACCTAGGGTGTGAACTTGTTCTAAAGCTTGGAAAAAGGAAGAAGTCTCGAGGGTTCTAGAAGGGAATATTCTAGAAAATGGGTTGGCATTCGAATGGTTATCATTTTACTGGTTTCCCTGAATTGGTGAGATCATTCTCATCCATGTAACCATCTCATCCTATCCTATATATTGATAGGATTCTCATGGAAAAGGTTAAGCAAGATTAATTGAAGAATTGGTGAAGGAATTGTGTGAAGAACCCAACTTGAGCAGAAGCTAGGAGACTCTAGTAGGTCTATCAAGAGGAATTGAATCGTCTTCATGCAAGGATCGAGCAAGTGTGTGTGTTGGAACCAAGAGTCACCAAAAGGAAGCTTGTGACATCAAGGCGATCAGGTTGTATCTTCTACTTTCGATTAATATGATACAACGGCATGTCCTTTTCCCATAAAGTCACTCTTACTTTATTGTGTAATTCCTTGATCATACACATAAGTTGATGATTGAATACATTTTTCTATCTTCACTTTGGTTGGTTTGTGTTGTCTCAGTCTTGACCTCACGCGAGCACCAGAGTGAAGTGGGAGCAACAAAGACCCTAGAAAGTGATACAAAGGTATGTCACTTGTTCCTCCTTACTATCTATTTTAATGGTCATAACTTAGGGAAAGAGTCATGTCATGTCCTATTTTGTTCTAGATCCAGGTGGATGTAGGGAGATCTATTCGTGTCTGCACCTACCGATTAGTCCAATAACAAATTTTCCCCCACCATTTCTTGCGAGTACCTCTTTATTTTTATGCAAGCTTGAGAAGGATAACATATGCTTCATGATGTAATCGCATCCTTCAGATGAGTCCTTCAGAGTATGTTTAACGAACCCTAGGAAGGAGTGGTTCGGTCCCATTACAGGTCCATCGATGTTTGTTTAACGAGTCCAAAGATAGAAAACTCGAAGGTTTTTCATGATTATAGAGTCTAGAAAAACATGTAAAAGAGGACTCTCTCAGTTCCTTTTTCGTAAAAATAGTCTGATGAGACCGAAAAAAGGATAAATTATCGCCCAACAGATGCTTTCTTCAAATGCTTTAATGAGCATGAAAATAGCAAGGTCACTCGACGATCTTTTCATGTTTAGAGAGTCTGAAAAGAGCTTAAAGAGGACTCCAGGGGGTTTCCTTTTTCGTATAACCTTGTTGAGCCAGAAAAAGTGATAAAAGTATGCTTGATCATGTTCTCATGTATTTTCGAGTGTTAGAACTGAAAAAAACTGAGCTCGAGGTTTTATGCAAAAAACCATAAAAAACCACTTAAACATGCGATGAAAAGAGAAAAAATATCTGTATCCTTGTTTATGAACGTCGAAGTCGTCATGTCTGCAAAATTCACACTCACAAGGGTATTAGGTATTAGGTTTTTAATAAATAAAACAATTATAAAAAACCAATAAAAATGGTAAAAGTGAATATAAGTGGGTAAAAGTTCTTTTTACCATAGTCATTGTAACTTTGCCAATATTTCAGCCCAAAACCCCTCTTTTTCCCTTGAATTTATGTGCTCGATTTGTAGGAAGTGCAAGCATCCATTCGACGAACCATCTCTGGCAGTGAGGTAAACTCCTTGCTTTCTATCCTTTCATGGTTCCATTTTTCATTTTCATTGGTAAAATTCATGTTTTTGAGTTTGTTTTAAGGGTTAAAATTTTGCTCATCCATTCTCACAGGCTAGCCACATGGGACCTACAAGAATGCATCATTCTCATAGGTGGCCCCAAAGGCACTTGTGAGAACCTCACACTGTGCCTAAAGGGCACCCACGAGAACCGCAAAGTGAAAAAATTCTTTGAAGTTTTCTCAATGAAAAAGATACCAAGTGTTGAAGAGAGTTGTTGACCTTCTTCGTATGTGTCTTATGCAGGCATTTGGCTATCACCATGGTTTTGGAATGGAATGAAAGAGAGCATGAAGAAGATGATGCTATTAGTAAGAACA
>JASDQU010303760.1:0-13650 GCA_032191745.1 Picea mariana | reverse complement strand
TGAAAATCGACGTCATCTTTAGAAATTGCACTGTGCCTCATTGACCAAAACCCTAGTGTCGGAGATACTCCAACAAATGGTTTTCCAGTTGATGGAATGATAATGTAGGGGCCCCACAAGCTGAAAATCAGTGCTCTTAATCCAATGCAACTGACGGTTCATGCATCTGAGTCCCGGTTTGAGTTTTTTCACTATTTGCAACTCGCCTCCTCAAGCCATTTAGGAACATGTGGTCAATTTGGTCTAGGGGCATAAAATCCAAAATGAGTAGCATAACAAACTTCTGTAATCTCTTGCAAGTATGTTTTTCCAAGGCCCACATGACTACAATAGCCAAAAATACCTGACACAGTGTTCTTGAAAATCAACCTCCTCTTCAGAAATTGCACTATGCCTCATTGACAAAAACCCTAGTGTTGGAGATACTCCAAAAAATGGTTTTTAGGTCGACATAATGATAGCGTAGGAGATCCAATAGTTGAAACCTGGTTATCTGGATTCAATGCAACTGGAAGTTCATGCATCTGAGTCTCGGTTTGATTTGTATTGATAGTTGCAACTCGCCTCCTCAAGCCATTCAACGACATGTGTCCAATTTGGTCTGGGGGCATAAAATCCAAACCAAGTATCATAATGGAGTTATGTAAGCTCCTGCAAGTCTATTTAGCCAAGGCCCATGCCACTACACTAGCAAAAAACGCCCGATAGAGTGTTCTTGAAAATCGATCTCATCTTCAGAAAATTTCATTATGCCTCATTGACCAAAACTCTAGTGCCAGAGATACTCCAACAATGTTTTTTCGGTCGATGGAATGATAGCGTAGGGGCCCCACTAGATGAAACCCAGTTCTCTTAATCCAATGCAACTAATGGTTCATGCATCCGAGTCCCAATTTGAGTTTTATCGCGAGTTGCAACTCGCCTCCTCAAGCCATTTAGGGATGTCATGTGGTCAATTTGGTCTGGGTGCATAAAATCTAAACCGACTAGCATAACAGACTTCCATAATCTCTCGAAAGTCTATTTGACTAAGTCTCACATGACTACACTAGCCAAAAGCACTTGACACATTGTTCTTTAAAATCAACCTCCTCTTCAGAAATTTCACTATGCCTCATTCACCAAAACCCTAGTGTTGAAGATACTCCAAAAACAATTCTGGTCAACGGAATGATAGCTTAGGAGCCGCAATAGTTGAAACCAGGTGCTCTGGATCTAATGCAACTGACGATTTGTGTATCTGATTCTCGGTTTGAGTTTTATCGATAGTTGCAACTCGCCTCCTCAAGTCATTTAAGAACATGTGGCCAATTTGGTCTGGGGGCATAAAATCCAAACCGAGCAGCATAACAGAGTTTCGTAAGCTCCCACAAGTTTGTTTGGACAAGGCCCATGCAAATAAACTAGCCAAAAATGCCCGATAGAGTGTTCTTGAAAATCGACCTCATCTTCAAAAATTGCACTATGTCTCATTGACCAAAACCCTAATGTCGGAGATACTCCAACAAATGGTTTTTCGATCGACGAAATGATAGCGTAGGGGCCCCACTAGGTGAAACCCGATGCTCTAAATCCAATGCAACTGACGGTTTGTGCATTCGAGTCCCGGTTTGAGTTTTATCATGAGTTACAACTCGCCTCCTCAAGCCATTCAGGGATATGTGGCCAATTTGGTCTGGGGGCATAAAATCCAAACTAAGTAGCATAACGAACTTCCAATACCAATACCAATACCAATACCATATCAATACCAATACCAATACCATACTAATACCAATACCAATATCATACCATACCATACCATACATAAATGCACCTAAAAAGAAGGTTCAAGTCAATAGGGATGATAAAAATTGCTACATTTTTGCTAAGCCAACCATGGATAACTAAATGATGCAAAGGTACCAAAATATCAATATTTAGTTCAAATCCACGCATCTATGAAACATCAATTCAAAAATATTATTATATTTATCAAGATTAATTAAAATCATGGAAGTGTTTGTATCCTCAAAATATTAAACAACAATCCATGTGGTTGAAAAATCAATGATCATAAGAGTGGTCCAAGGTATCATTGTCAAGTGTGATATGTGGTGCTAGTAGGCAAGAATCAAATATATTTCTATAGGATATGGAGTCTAAGGGCATGCAAGTGGAGTGGGTAGCTTAGGTATGAAGTCAATAGGAGAACTAAAGTGGAGAATATCAATATCATACCAATATTATGCCATACCAATACCAATAACAATACCATCTATACCATACCAATATCAATACCATACCAATACCAATACCAATACCATACCATTGCATACCAATACCAATACCAATACCATTGCATACCACTGCATGGCAATGGTATGCATTGGAAATGATATGCATACCAATACAATACCAATACCATACCATACCATACCATACCAATATCAATACCATTTCCAATATCAATACCAATATGCATTGACAATAGCAATACCAATACCAATATGCATTACCAATACCAATACCAATACCAATACCATTGCGTACCAGTACCATTGCATACCAATACCATACCATACCATACCATACTATATCATACCAACATAAATACCATACTATACCATATCATACCAATACAAATACCATACCATACATAATTGCACCTAAAAAGAAGGTTGAAGTCAATAGGGGTGATAAAAATTGCTACATATTTGCTACATTTTTGTTAAGCCAACCATGGATAACTAAATGATGCAAAGGTACCAAAATATCAATATCTAGTTCAAATCCACACATCTATGAAACATCAATTCAAAAATCTTATTAGATTTATCAAGAGTAATTGAAATCATGGAAGTGTTTTTATCCTCAAAATATTAAACAAGAATCCATGTGGTTGAAAAATCAATGATCATAAGAGTGGTCCAAGGTATCAATGTCAAGTGTGATATGTGGTGCTAGTAAGCAAGAATCAATGACATTTCTAGAGGATATGGAGTCTAAGGGAATGCTAGTGGAGTGGGTAGCTTAGGTAGGAAGTTAATAGGAGAAATAAAGTGGAGGTTATCCCAAGGACCCTTAAAATAAGGTATAGCATCAAATAATTTTTCATCATCATCGAAATTCATGGTTAATGAGGCAAGAGCACTTTCACACATGGGAAAAGAGATTGGATTGGTGGTTCCCAAGTGTGAAGCTACAATATCAATTTTCAAGTCTAATTTGTTCAAAGGATTCAAAGACTCGTACTCTATCAATGGAGATTGTGCAAATGGTGGTAATGGTCACATAAAAAAAATTTCATTTAGATCATGATCCAACCAAATAGTAGGGATAGATTGTGAATGAGCTAATAAAGCTGAGAAATTGTCTTGAGTAAAATGTAGTTGAGAACTACAACATGTGATTGGATCAATGGTGGATCACCATTTAGGCCCAAAATGGACACGTTTTGACCAAATTTAGGCACAATCCCTGTCATTTTTTGCACTCACTAAGATACCTATAGTTGATTACATTTAGGAGATAATTCGGCATGAAAGTAGGCATAGTTGGTGCCCACTTTAGCGACGACTGATATGTAAAACCTAAAAAAAAAATATACCCACGAGCAAGTGGAAGAAAATGACATTTTGGAGGGAAGAATTACAAAAACACGAATTAGGAGTTTTCTATGGTGAATGGAGAAAGAGTACGACCTGTCCAACTAAATTCCATTATACATTTCGACTCCAACACAATTTGAGTGTTTTCCAGGGCGAATGGAAATAGAGCGCGACAATCCAAGTGAATTTCTTGCTACATTTCAACTCCAACACGATTTGTGTTTCGTAGGGCGACTCCAACACGATTTGGGTGTTTCTTAGGGAGAGAGGAGATAGTATGCGACTAGACCAACCTAATTTCAAACTACAATTGGACTCCAACATGATTTGGGTGCTTCCTATGGCGAATGGAGACTGGGTGTGACCATACCAACTAATTTTCAAACTAGATTTGGACTCCAACATGATTTGGGTGTTTCCTAGGGCGAACAGAGATAGGGTGAGACCAGAGCACAATATGGGGGTTTCCTAGGGGCGAACTAATATTTCCAGGTAAAAAAATTATCAAATTTCACAATTCAAACTCTTTACATATAAATTTCCTCATTTTTTATGGTCTATCTGAGTTTGACATTTGTTTATCCTTGTTAGAATATGAAAAAAAAAGACTAGGAAGAAGAGAGAAGAAATAAGCACCTTAAAAAATCGTCACTAAGTCCACTTTCCCAAATCCTAACATAAGGGATTTTCCCTAGCTTGCTTAAAATGTCAAGTAGAGGGAATGAAGCAAATTCTATCCATAATGAGGTAAGTCCTTCTCAATTTATAGATTTTTAATTGTCTCATTTTTATTTTTATTTTTTTTAGTTATTTGTTTTTTATTGAAAATTTTAACACAAAAAAAATATTTTATATATTTAGGGACATGAGACTGACCATGAAAAACATGCCTTGGCTTCGATATTGGGGATGGAGGCCATAAAAAAACTTGTTGGTGTAGACTCGAAAACGCTTGAAAAATACATAGAAAAACGATCCACTAAGACCCCTGAGACATTGCAAGAAAATAAACCCTGTGAAAAGGAATCAATTGATTCCCCAACCACTCTTGGATCAAGCAGAAAATCAAGGAGGAAATCATATACGATGACCTCTAAGAATATGGAACAGAGAGTCGAGACCTCCAATGTCGAAGCCACTCCTGGGACCCAAACTTCTTCCACCACGCCATGTTTTGGAACTTGCATTGGGAAATATCATACAATGATAGAATACAACATGGTTTCAAGCGAAATTAGAATGTCAGATGTCAGGAAGGTTTTTGTGAACATGTTGAAGGAATCATGCCTTCAACGGTTCAAAGAACATCTCCATTTGTCTTTCTCAAAGATACCAATGCACCTGCATAAAGTTGTAATTCATGACATGGAGTCTGAATTTGGCGTAGGTTGGTCAGTAAAAAAGGTGAAAAGACAAATGTCTCAGAATTGCAAGAGATTTAGGTGCAACCAAACAAAGAAGATAAAAAAAATATCGCCTGAGCTAAGTCTCAAAAAAAGGCCAATTGATGTCAGTATAAAAGTATGGAAAGAACTTGTAAAATCATATGAGAAGTCAGATGCATGGAGAAAGTTTGGTGAGGAGAGTATCCAGGTATTTCAATTTTCTCATAATATTATATCAAATTTCTTGAACATTTTTTATATTTTATTTGTGCATAGTTCAATTGACTTACTTTATGTTTCAGGACAAAGCCTCCAAAGCTAGGCTTGCAAAAATCCAAGCCACGTATCATAGTGGCCAAAAAGGTTTACAAGCCTTGATCTACACCTTTGTAAGTATATTTATTATGTGAAATGTTTTTTTTTTTTCAAATAATTTCCTATAAAAAAGTAAATGATTAGATATTTATTAATTTAACTATTTCATGTGCCATGTTTTTAGAGGAGGACAAATATGGTCAACATCCAACACATTTTGAAAAATAAATGTTACAAAATAAAAAGTGGACCTGCTTTGTAATATGGATGGAGAACGAGGTATCAATAGTACTAAAGGATCCCTTGCCTTGTTTTTTCCCTAGATTGTGTCAATGGCTCCCCATTTGGGCATCCTTTTCCTTTATTTCCTTTGAATATTATGAACTTGTGGAATGTTCCTTGCAATTTATGAAGTTTGGAAATACTAGCCCTTGTTTTGTGGCTTCTAATAACAAACATAGTTTTCCTAGCAGGGTTTTTCCCCTTTCGTATAATTTATTTATATTTTCCTACTATTTGGATAGGTTGGATTCTTATCCAACATTCATAGGGCCTTATTTCCCTTGGACCTTCTCTAAGATAGTTGTTTTTCACTAATATATGGGTGATAACTTCATCATCCATCTTACAAAGTGAACACATGCCATGCCCTTGGTTACTTCTCCTTTGCAAATGATCTCAAAGAAATAACTTGTCTCTCAACACCAGCCACATATAAACACGTGTCTTCATAGGAGCTCTAATATTCCAAAGGGGCTTCCACCACAATGATTTTGTCTTGTTCTACATTACATAACATAGTTTTGTACCATAACTTTGCAAAAATATATTATCTTAGAATAGGATTCTTGGACCAAACCAAACTATATTTCTCATCCCTAATCCTTACATGAATATGAGATAAAGTTCCAGATAACATTTCCATTGTGCTAAATTCTCTCTTGCAAATCCCAAGAATACCAATACCATACCAATACAATACCATACTATACCATACCAATACCAATACCATACCATTGCATACCAATAACAATGTGAATACCAATACCATATCATTACATAGCAATGATATGCATATCAATGCCATACCAATACCAATATCAATACCATACTATATCATACCAATACCATACCATACCATACCATACCAATATCAATACCATACTAATATCAATACCATACCAATACCAATATCAATACCATACCAACAACAATACCATACTATCACATGCCATACCAATACCAATACCAACCCCATACCATACCAATCCCTACCATCACATACCAATACCATACCAATACCAATACCATGCATATGCATTGGCAATGATATGCATACCAATACCATGCATATGCATTGACAATGATATGCATACCAATACCATACCATACCAATACCAATACCATTGAATGGAAAAGGTATGCATTGGCAATGATATGCATACCAATGCCATACCAATACCAATACCATACCAATATCAATACCATACTATACCATACCAATACCAATACCAATACCATACCATACCATACCTGGTATTTAGACACTATGAGAGGAAGTTCAAATACTTTAAGGGTTTACTGATGGGAGGGTTAGCCAAGAAAAGATCTCACCAACTCATCTTTCAGGTAAGAGATTGTTTTGTTCATTATTCATCTTAATATCAAATGGTTTTTATTCATTCCTAGGTTTTTAGTACATATCTCTCATAAATGTTAGCATTAACCCTGGCAAATCATAAACATATTTGAAAAGTCTATCAAAAGTAGAGGTTGATAGCCTCATTTTATTTCCCATTGCATGTCATCCTTTCACCTTGAATGAATCGTGGGTGTTGCCATTGTCGTCATGTTGTTGTTCAAAGGAATCATCAAATATGCACTACAAGTTGCATGAATCTCAATATCCAATCCTCACGTCATCACCATGTTGTTGTTCAAAGGAATAATCAAATGTGCACCATGATAGTCAGGATAAACATGTCAACCATACATTGCTTCCAGAACAAAGTTCTTTTTATATGGATCTGGTTCATGTGGTTTGTTTTAGCGAGTGTTTGCGTTGATATAATTGCTATTTGAAAGCACTCCATAGAGTTAGGTTTAATCACGCTTTTATGCATGGAATGTGATGGTTTATTAGTTCTATATTTCAGTATGGTGATTCCCTTCATACCATTCAGCGGGATTACTATGGTAAGATTCATTTAAAGCACAATTTTCCCCCAACTTCAAATGAAATTGATTTTCTTAGTTTGTTGGTTAAACCTCAGTGTAACATATTTTACAATTTAATTAAACCTGTGTTACATTTTAATATGTTGTGTTCTTTAAAATTAGGGTTTTTCTTTATGTTGCAGAAAAATAGTGCTTGGGCACCTCAGTGATTTTCAAATTATTTATGTTATGAGTACATACCTTCCAAGTAAACAATATTTTCTTGTTGTAGTATACACAATGCTTCTTATATGGGATATGTTAATTGCTTCTTATTTAGGCTATGTTAACTATGTATTTCCATGTAAACTATGGTTGACCATGTTGACTATGGTTGACCATGGTTGTTCATGTGTCAACATGGTCAACCATAGTGGACCCTGGTTGACCTTGTTGACTATTTCTAACCATGTAGAGTGTGCTTGACCATGTTGACTATGGTGACTCCAATCATAGTCATTATGGATGACCATGGGAAACCATGGACAATCATAGTCAACATGATCCACTCTAGTCAACATGGTTGACCTTGGTTGACCATGGTTAACCATAGCCATCTATAGTGGAGGAATCATAGACAACCATAGTTAGTCATGGTCAAACATATTAATACATACTCTACATGGTCAAACTTGGTCAACCATAGACAATCATGGTCAACCATAATCAACCATGGTAATATATAGAATCAATATATTCATATATTTACAGATATTAATATATTCATTCCTATAATACGTATTGTTTGGGATAATTTCTATCGCTTTGAAGCCACTAGGGTTTCCGCTCTAAAACTTGTACCTCCGCCACCTCTCTCCCACGGTCGTGGCCATGGAGGCCGAGGGAGGGGTGCCCTCAGCCCCCTCCTATAGCACTATAATAGGAAAGGATCACGGCTCCAACCACACCAAACTCCCAACTTTCAAACTCCCGGATGGCATGCAGAAACTAATCTGGGAGGATGAAATGCCGAAGGAAAAACCAATGGATATAGACCCGGAAACCAGTCAACCAAGATCAAAACGCACCTAGGAACTTGGCAAATGCATTCCACAAGCACCGATTGCTCCCAAATACACCATCAGCTCGTCGAGAATGGAGGATTAGAAACAGTACATGTGCGATTTTGCTCTAATCGAAAAATTCCTGGGATTATGGCCCTCAGAGAAAGACCTAGTCAAATGGATTCACCACTAGTGGAAACCTAAAGGCCATTACGACCTCCAACTAGGATCAAAAGGCTTCTTTACAATCATATTGCATAATCTAGAGGACAAAAATCGAATCTTCGAAGGTGGGTCGTACTTCTACAACTCGGCAGGCTTGTTTCTTCGCTTCTGGATGGAGAGATTCAGCCCAGAAAAAGAAGACTTCTCACATGCTCCAGTCTGGTTACGACTCTACTCACTTCCATAGGAATTTTGGCTGGAGGAGATCCTTGTAGGGATTGGAAACACCATCAGAAACTATGTCAAAGCTTTGGAGGCAACCAAACAACGAAGGTACACTGCCTATGCTCGCATATGAATCTATTTAAATATTTCAAAGCCCCTCCCTGGAACCATTATCTTGGACTATCAAGACGAGGAATGGCCCCAAACCTTGGACTATGAGCATATCCCCTTTCGAAGTCACAAGTGTCACGAGCACGGCCATCTTTTCCGAGAATGCCCTTTAAATAACCCCCCCAATCCAACTCAGGAAGATTCTGACAAACCCAAGGATGGCTTCACCCAAGTCACGGGTCAATGGAAGCACCAGACGAAAAGGGCACCACCCCAGGCCCCTACTGGACCCCCCACCAAGAACTCATTTGATGCCCTTCAAACCCCAATGGATACCCCCTCTTCCTCTACCAACC
Organism: Picea mariana; assembly: GCA_032191745.1. NCBI lineage: Eukaryota > Viridiplantae > Streptophyta > Pinopsida > Pinales > Pinaceae > Picea > Picea mariana. Next base: position 4,282 of record JASDQU010303760.1, on the reverse strand, counting down.
CCCTGACAACTCTGACAGCCGGCCAAATCTCTGCCATACAAGACCCCCCTGCCCTCTCCTCCTCTCAACCAATTGTCACGGTGTCTTCCCTTCCATCTACTCTCAGGCCGGAAATGGGAGATCCAGACATAGATCTGGAAGATCAAGAGCTAGAAGGAATTGATATGGTGCATCTAGAACAAGCAAGCAGCAGTTGTATACCATACTTCCTGACCAGCTGCGCAAGGTGCACAAAGTTTTCCTTAACTCATCTACCGGAGGTAAAGCCTTAGCCAGCACAAACCTAGGAATACAAAAAGAAACCACCAAGGAACAATGGAAAACCACAAAGGAGGAGAAAAAAAGAGGTAGCAAACCAAAACACCAACTCATCCAGGATGTTGGTAACTTCCTCGTCAATTCAGGTCTAATTAATTTGATCTCGGATAGCTTTCCCCCCCTTCAACCCCCACCATCCTCATGAAGATACTATCCTAGAACATGAGAGGCCTCAACGCAAGGAGCAAACAAACCTTGCTCAAAGACAGAATCGGGAAGGAACAGCCAAACATTCTACTCCTACAGGAATTGAAATGTGTCGGAACAGAGGCACAGACCACACTCCAGTGATGTTGGACATAGGCAAAGCATGTGGCAGTGGATGCTAATGGGGCAACAGGAGGCCTTGCAATGCTATAGAATCCAGCCACCATCTTGCTTGACAACTTCTTCACTTCCAAGTGGACCATCACAGCCTCTTTTCACCTCATTAGCTTGAATAAACAAGGATACATCATGAACATCTATGGACCCCCCAGACCAGGGGATAAGGAAGCTTTCCTCCAGCACATGGAGTGGACAGCAGATCATTTAGGCCCCCAAAGGTGGATCCTTGGGGGTGATTTCAATATGATCATGGGGTTGGAGGAGAAAAGAGGAGGGAATTGCTTCATGGGAAATGACAACATGCTCTTCAACTGCACCATAGACCTTCTGAACCTCATTGACGTCGAAACAGACAATGGGCCATTTACCTGGTCCAACAGACGCTCGGGGGCCCAACATGTATCCAGCAGATTGGATCGCTTCCTCATTTCTGAAGCCATCATGATGGACGGTCTAGCATGGAATGCCACAATCATTGATGTAGAGGGCTCAGATCATGAGCCAATTTTTCTAACCCTTAACATCACTGGCACCCCAAGACAAAAACCTTTCCGTTTCAAAAAAATTTGGTTGACTCACCCAGATTTCCAAGAAAACATCAAGCCCTGGTGGGAAGAGGTGGCCATCCATACTGGAACCCTGATGTACGGATTCCAAGAAAGACTAAAAAACCTCAAGCTGCAACTCAAAACCTGGAACAAATCCACCTTTGGCAATATCTTCCAAGCTTAGGAGCATCTTTAACAGCAAATGCAAACTCTACGGCATCAAATCAGAACACAAGGTCTAACGGAAGCTCTAAAAACATAGGAAACACTTCTCAATAACCAAATTGTTGAAAGGAAAGCACAAGACGAAGTCCTATGGAGACAAAACTCTCGCATCACTTGGCTGAAAGAGGGGGGGAAAAACACTAAATTCTTCCACAGATCCATGGTACAGAGACGCGAGTCCAATCGCATCACACATCTTATTTCAGAGCAAGGCACAGAAATTCAACAACATGCAAATGTGGAAAAAGAGTTGCTTACTTACTACCAATCTTTCCTCACAGAACCCCAGCAGATCGCTCGCAGGCCATCACCTCTATCCTCAAGCACATACCCAAGGAGGTCACCAAGGAGCAAAATGAAACCCTGATGAGACCAATCACTCAGGAGGAAGTCGATCAGTCACTAAAGGCCACCCCGCTTGGCAAGGCACCTGGACGAGACAACTTTACTTTTGATTTCTTTCACTACTATTGGGATATCATCCATGAGGATGTGTGGGAAATCATTGAGGACTCTAGAAGATCGGGAAAGTTCCTCCAATACCTCAATGCAACTTTTCTCACCCTCTTTCCTAAAGAGCATAGCACCACCTCTCTAGCTCAATTCCGACCTATAGCCCTCTGCAATGTCATCTACAAACTCCTAACAAAGATCATTGCAACTCGGCTCAATCCCATCTTACCATTCCTAATCTCCCCTGAACAGTCTGGCTACGTGGAAGGTCGCCAAATTCTGGACAACGTCATCCTGGCTCATGAAGTTATCCATTCCCTATGATCCACCAAAACACAGGGCATGCTCCTCAAGCTGGATCTCTCCAAAGCATTCGATAAGCTAAGCTGGCGCTATTTGAAATCCACTCTCCTAGCCTTCAACTTTGATCCCTCCTGGGTCTCTTGGATTGTCAACCTCACCTCTTCAGCACTTTTCTCAATCCTTGTCAATGGCGTCCCTTCCAAACCCTTTTCCCCCTCCAGAGGAATCAAACAAGGGGACCCTCTCTCGCCATTCCTTTTCATCCTCATGGAATAAGGGCTCAGTCGCACGCTAAAAGCAGCCATCAGGGAACGTTCTCTCTCGGGCCTCGCCCCCCACGGCATCTCCCCCCCCATCTCCCATAGCCAATTTGTAGACGACCTCCTTCTTATGGGAATTTCCACCGCCAAAGAAGCCCAGTGATTCAGATCCATCATTGACCTCTTCTATGAAGCTTTGGGCATGGAAGTGAACTTAACCAAATCCCAGGTCTTCTTCTTCAACACGCCCCTAGTCATCCAAAACCATCTCACTCTCATCCTGGGCTTCACCCGCAGTATCTTATTGTCAGTCTACCTAGGGATACCCCTCATTGATAACTCTCTCAGGAACGCCTCCTGGAACTCCCTTTTGTCTAGTTTCAGAAAGAGACTCTCCCTCTGGACCTTTCGAGCTCTCAATCTTCCTGGGTGCCTCGTTCTCCTAAAATCCGTCCTCCAAGCTCTCCCGATTTACACTTTCTCAGCTTTAGCGGCCCTGAGTTCTATCCACAACAACTTGAGATCTATCCAAATAAGATTTATGTGGAAAGGCACCAAGGAAGGACGCAAAATCTCCTTGGTAAGCTGGCAAAAGATCTGCAACCCAAAAAAATAAAGAGGCCTTGGTCTACGTGACCCAACCATTCTTAACAAGGTCCTCAGTGCCAAAATCTAGTGGAGATGGCTGAAAAGACCCCAGGATCTCTGGGCACGCTTGTGGAGGAAAACATATACCCCTACAACCCTGGAAAAAGAACTCATTGGATGGAATGGTCAAAGCCCAGGTTCGCTTATCTGGAATGCTACCCGGAATAACCGAGGACTCATCATGGACCACTCATTCTGGGAACTACAAAATGGAACTTTGGAAAACTTCTGGAGTGACTCGTGGCAACAACTCCCCACTTTGAATTCTGATCCCAACCTCAGAGACCTCATTCCCCTTACATCTGTCGCATGACTACACTAAGTCATCGACTTCTGGAAGCCTTTTGATCCTGGTGAATTATGGCGCACCTGGGAAATCACCCACGAACACCTAAATATTCCCCCTCTTGTCAACCTTCGACCCCTACAACAGCACCTCGTATCCAAAAAATTCCTCAATCAACAAGGGGAGGATATCCTTAGATGGGGCCACTCCCCCACAGGCACCTTTAACATTCCTAAAGCGTACTCCCTAAAGGAAGGTCACAGCACCTTGCCTTGCGAGGAGATTTGGGGAAAAATATGGGACATGAAATCCTAGCCGAAAGTCAACACCTTTCTCTGGTTAGTGTCTCACAACAGCATCCTCACTTGGGACAACCTAAGAAAACAAGGCTTCATTGGGATTGTTAGATTTTAGGGTAATTTTAAAAATTCAGCAGCCTCTTTCAATTTCAAAGCCAAAAACATCTTAGATCTGAGATACAAACAGCATATAGATCTATAAAAGGCAGTGACTGTCGAAGTAGGCAACATATACAAAATAATAGATCTCAGATCATAGATCTAGAAGAAACAGTAATCAGCGGATTAGTCAAACTCAGATCTCAAACATTAAAGGAAAGCTCCTCTAGAAGTAACAGAAGAACTGTATCTTGATAAGCAAAACTCTTACAATTGTAACAACAGATTTAGACAGAGTTCCTTCAAATACTATAACGAACTCAAACTATCTGCAATAAGCTCAGATCTCAAACAAAACTTCTTCTAGGAGTAACAGTGGATCTATATTCAAATCAGAAGACAAATGACCTAGATCATAGACAGGGTTATCAGCTCTCTTGATCAACACAACAGCAGATCTTTAACTGCAGATTTTATAATAGTTCTAGTACAAACAGTAAACAAGAAGCACATATA
>JASDQU010303758.1:0-13680 GCA_032191745.1 Picea mariana | reverse complement strand
TGCATTTGTCAATCCAAACGGCACCACTGTGAATTCATAATGACTGTGCCTTGTTCTAAAGGCGGTCTTGCCAATGTCTTCATCCTTTATTCTCACTTGGTGATATCTAGATCTGAGATCTATTTTTGAAAATATTTTCGCATCCTTCAACTGATCAAAAAGATCATCAATCCTTGGCAGAGGATACTTGTTCTTGACAGTGACCTTCTTCAACTATCAAAAATCAATGCACAGCCTCAATGTCCCATCTTTCTTCTTCACGAATAGGACCAGGGCTCCCCACGGTGACACACTGGGGTGAATGTAACCTTTCTTTAGTAGCTCTTCGAGCTGCAATTGAAACTCTTTCAGCTCTGGCGTACTCATTCTATAAGGAGCTTTCGAAACTGGAGTTGTTCCAGGCATCAAATTTATAGAAAAATCGATGTCCCTCCTCGGAGGTAGTCCAGGTACCTCCTGAAATACATCATTGAACTTCTTGAGTACTTCATGGTCTTCCAGATTCGATACTACATCTTGGGATGCTTCTCCCCCCCGAGCTGCAAATAATTGACAGCCTTTCTGGTAACATTTCTTCAGCTGCATGGTTGAGATTTCCCTCACAGCCACGGCTCTGGGAATTCCTTGGACTATTACCTGATTTTCCTCTTCGTTCAGGCATGTAAACCTCTTGTTACAACAATCCAGAAGGGCATGGTGTTGGTCCAACCAATCCATCCCAATTAAGCAGTCATATGAGCCTAAAGGCAAAATGTTCAATTCAGCCTTAGTGCTCATTCCTTTCATGTCCACTGAACATGACTTAACCAATTCAGTGACCTTCCTCTTGGTCCCTGTGGCCAACTGCACTAACCAATACTTCTCATGTTTACTCCTCGTTAGATGCAAACTTTCCACCACTCTAGGATCTACATAACTATGGCTAGCCCCTGAATCAATTAAAATAACAATGGGTCGGTTGTTAATCATACCTTCCACTTCAATCATGTGCGATTGAAATTCTGCTTGTTTGTTGTCCAGGGCTGCGTAGATCCTCGGTATTCTGCTGCCCATATCCTCCACTATTTCAACTTGCTGAACAATATGTACAGTTCTTGCCTTACCATTTTTATGGGGACAATCTCTGTACTTGTGGTTTCCTTGACAGCCCCAACACTGAATGGGCGTCAGTCTCTATCTTTGTGCTCCCTCTTCAGTCCTTCTCGGCTCTCTAAACGATGGCTGTCCCTGACGACTGTTCCTGAAAAAGGAAGGCTTGTCTCCCTTCTGCCTCTGTTCTTTCTTAAACCTCTTCTGGTCATCCCAGACCTTCTGAAGGAGAGGCCTTTCTCCTTGTTGTTCATACAAGCATTTCACTTTTCTGATGGTCTCTTCCATGGTCTTAGGATTGTCATATTGAATCTTGTCACTCATGGAAGGTGGCAGTCCACTCAGATACCTCTGAATTTTAACAGCTTCGTCCTTGATGAATGGAACATACTTCAGTAGTTCCAAAAAATTTCGTTCATACTCATCAATGGTCATACTGCCCAACTTGAGTTCGAAGAACTCCTTCATCTTTTTGTCATAGTATCTTTTAGTCAGGTATTTCTTCTCGAAATACCTCTTAAACTCCTTCCACGTGACCTCTTTCTCTCTGATGTGCTGCACCTGCACAAACTGATCCCACCACATAGATGCTTTTCCTTTCAGTTGGTACATTGCAATTCTTCCTTCTGCGTGGGCAGAATAATTCCGCAGTTGGAAGTATTTCTTCATGCCAAGCAACCAGGTCTTGGCATCTTCCTCCTTCTTATGTTCTCCATCGAATGTTGGAGGCTTAATCTTGTTCATCTCTCCTTTCAATTCCTCCCTTCCAGATTTCCGATGTTTTCTGGTAGGGGATGGGCTTGAACTACTGTGTGTCTTACTGTCAGAATGTCTTTGGGAGCGACTAAGATGTCGGCTACCACTCCTCGACCTACTTCTTCTCCCATGGGTTCTGCGACTCTCTGTCGTACTTGAGTCTCTTCCTTTCTCGAGTTTCTTCTCTATTCTTTCCAGACTCTTCAAAAATTTTAAGTTTAATGTACCTTGCCGGTCCCTGACTTTCATGAGCTTTCGGCTATCATCTCGGGGAGCCTTGGCCTCTCTTTGCAATCCTTCAAGGATTTTCATTATGTGTTCTTCCTTATCCTTCTCTTTTCCATGCCCATTGGAGTTCGATCCTTTGACTCCCAGGTTAACATCCTTTCCTTCATGTTCATCTTCTATTTCAGGGGTAATCTGCACCTTTCCCCACTCCATACTTGGTGTTGGTTAATTGGAGTACTGACCTCCGTTGAACTCTGCACACACACTATGCAATTAAATTCGAAGTTTGTTAGGCCATCAAAACTTCACGAACAATCTTCAACATTTATAACTAATACCAACAAGAACAAAAGACATTTCAATTCCAAATGAGTTTTCTGAGCTTCTCGTTCGGCTCTGCAATTTTCGTGTTTTTGAAGCTTTCTTTTTCGACACTTCGGGATTTCAGAACTTCGGGTTTTTGTACCTCGGGACTTCGGGTTTCGGAGTCTCGGTACTGGAGAACTCCCGTTTAACTCTCCGGGCTAGACTCATGGATCACACAACCTCCCCTTATATGACAACAGTCATACCTCCTATCGGATTTTCGGACTTCCCAATGTCCAAATGCACATGTCCTCAGGATTCGCAATTCTTCGAATCCCGACGCGCCCTTCACACGTTAGCCCTCCTGGCTTAGCTCCTAGTCCACATGACCTCTACCCCGTGACTGTAGTCAAACCTCTTGTCAGGGTTTCGGGGTTTAGAGTTTCACAATGCATGGACTTCTTGTCCCCGCGATTCCCGATTCTCCGAATCCCGACTGGCTGACAGCTGGCCCCCACACAACGGAGCTTTCCTCCTTCTCTAATCTGCTGACAGCTGGCTCCCACTTATCGGGGTTTCGTGATTCCAAAATACATAAACGCTTTGTCACCAGGATCCCCGATATCCCGATGATCCAAACACCGATCAACAACTTCCTATCGGTCCTTTTCCAATGGCGCCGATTGTTGCCACACGTCCTCCTCAAGATGGACGGTTCTGGTCGTTCCTGGGACTTTTACCATGAAAATTCCTAACCTCCTTCATGACCCGATATCGCGATTCCCGATTTTTCGAAATGGAAAATTTCACGACACGTGTCCTCCGTTTTTTGGACGGTCTAGATCTATTTCAGAACTTTCGCCCCTAGTCTCTGAGGTTTAACCTTTGGACATCTCCTGACAGATCCTACGGTTGACAGGTTTTTCGGCCGAGATCTGACGGCTCAGACGGTTCCTAACCAATTCGGAATTTCGCATATCGCGATTTCCACATTCCTATGTATTTCAAAAAGGAATTTTAATTCCTACGCACATTTTTCCAGAGCCGACGATCACGAGGGCTCGCCTTCCCTCCCGAACATATCCTAAGGTTCTAACACCATTGGTGTAGAGACCTGTCTCCCCGTGGCCATAGACCACACCAGCTGCGGTTTCACTCACCGCTATACTTCCTGAGCTCGTAAGCACGGTCAAGCAACTACTTGACACTCCGGAACAAACCAAGGTCCGAAATTGGTTCTCCAGACCCAATTTCCTTCCGCATTCTCGGTCCAAAGCCCACTCCACTGGCCCATCTAGGCTTAGTGTCGAAACCTTGGCTCTGATACCAATTTGTAACACCCCTTTTCGCTCAACTACCCAGGGTTACTATAAGACTACTTGGTAGATAACCCAGAATAACTGTAGCGCACCTTGGCTACCGTGTAGGTGTTACTATGTGGAATAACACATTCTCATTCATAGTTAATCGCGTGCCTTTAAGCAATGAAATACATTTAAACTCAGAGTAAGCATAATAGTCATTTTTGGTATCAGAGGATGTACGAGGGTTTTTCTGTAGGAGTCAGACCCATTCCCTTCTGGCAGTCCGTGAGTCGAATGGAGGAGGAGCCCCCAACACAGCTCATCTCGGCCTTTTATTGCATGCGCCAGGGTTGACACTTGTCACCCATGCGACTGCATGCATTCCTTCAGCGTGCGTGCCTCCCACCATTTGGAAAATCACATGTCCTTCCAAAAGGAMTTAGGTTAAAACATATAATGCACATATCTCTTTGGAATAATATTAAAATATTATTCCCAAGGCTTAAGCCCCCTAGGCTCAACACTTAGCCCCTTTTCCCACCTTTAGCCCCTAATTCCTTGCCCACTCCGTGGATACTTAGTCCCCCTTCACTCATTCATCGTGGTCGGTCTGCACATGGTGGTGTTTATATTTATTAATTGTTTTGCATGATTACATATACAACACAGGCTCCTGGCCTTCAACACTTAGGTTCCCTGGCCTAACAAACACATAAGCCTCCAGCTTATAAGAACTTGGCTCACCAGCCTATAAAACATAATTACAATTCCTTTCAAAACATGGTTTACAACGGGGCTCGGCCTTGGGGACACTACATTTAGTTTCACTCTTCAACCATAAGCAAAGGCATAATTTTATAAAAAAAATCATTTTTTTAAGAGCCAATGTTTCATGCACCTATTAGCTTTTGTTTCACAAGATCGACACAATATAACCTTTGAGTTCCATGTGAATTTTGTAGGTCTGCACCATTTTCCTGCATGTAGGTTTTATTCTTCCTGCATGTGACTAGCATGTCTGTGTCTATGATAGCCTGCACGTAGGTTGTATTCTTCATGCACGTGATTGGCACATCTGTGTCTATGATAGCAAAATTCACCAAGACTTTATAACGTTTTATATTTTAGTAAAAGATTCGCCATGATTTTACAAGATTTTATAATTCAATGAAAGATTCGGTAGGATTTTACAAGATTTTATAATTCAATGAAAGATTCACCAGGATTTTACAAGATTTTATAATTCAGTGAAAGATTCATTGAGATTTTACAAGATTATATAATTGACTAAAATATTTGCCAAAAAATTATATACACATATTATATTATTGATAAAATAGCCTTCAAACATTTCTTAAAATCATCCCTGGTGTCCTGATAGATCCACCTCAAGACCTCCAATCCTATAAAGGACAAAAGGCAATGAGAGTGGCGACTAGAAGAACCATACATGGTCGATCATCAAGGCCTAGGAGTCTATATACACAAGCATCCACATGGCCTACAAGGATTTTGACTTGCATCATCTTGGGCTTACAATGGTGTAGACAATAAAAACATAGGGTACCTCCTTAGGAATAACAGACCCCATTGCCCAAAACAAATCAAGACACTAGTCTTCTTCCCTTCTCAACCAACCCAAAAAAACCCCAAAATTTCATCTTCATTTTTACTTTTTTGTTTGTTTTGCAATACATAATTTACTGAAAACAATTACTTTAGAAATTAGATTACATTTGAGCCATAAAAACCCCAAAAAATACATCTGAAGCTTGGCTCTTATTCCTTCAAGCAAGTGATTGAAAATTACCCCAAAAAACCCTATGACATCTTGCTTCTAGGGGCCCTTGTTCTGTGTTTTGTTTCAAGATCTTAATAGGGCATCGATTTCTAGTTTAGATCTGATTTATTTCACAGGTAAAAATTATAAAAAATGGGTTTGAACTCATTCTAATTGTTAAAAAGGCAAATCATCCTACTTCTGTAGCTTAAACCCTAGACATTTTGCCTTGTTTGGTCTCTTTTATTTGTTGGTTGGATATCTTTCTAAGAGACTTTAATTTTATGTTTCATATTTGATTTTGGCATCTAAAAAAATATCACACATATAGATTTGAAATAGGAATTGAAAACTATAGGCCTAAAAACCCTAGATGTCCCACCTTTTTGCCTTAGTTTGCAAGTTGTTATATCTTTTGTTGAGGGCATTTGCTTAGTTAATTTGAAATCTAGAATTTATCTTGAAATAACCTTATTAAATCAGATCTTAGATTAACTTACATGTTCATTTGGAAAATCTACTTGTTCTTGGTAAAATCCTAAATCAATTTGCTAGATCTAGCCTAAGTTTGTCAAGTCTTGTGTTATCTTGAACAAGAAGGCTATTCATGCGTCTCTTTTAAATCTGAAATTTCTCCATTTATTATATTTAAAACCAAATTTAGAAGTGGTCTTTTATCCTTCATAAGCAAGTGTGTTGAGTTTCATAGCATAACATTGAATTTGCTTGCTTTTACTTAGCCTTGTGTTGCATTGGTTAATTTATAAGGCTAATTGGAAATCTGGTTTTAGCCATGAACTTAAAGAACATTTAATCATAATCTCTAAATCAGATAATAATAACTTTACTACGCTCTCTTTTATTCACACTACACACTATAACACATTGAGCTTAGTTGATTGTAGGGAAGCCCCCCTTGACTAGGACCATCCATAGTCTAAAGTATGAAAGACAAAACCATTGAGGTGACAATGGTGGCTCGCCTAGAGTTGCCCTTAGGGTCTCACCCTTGTGCTTAGGACTTTTACACCTAGTGAGAACCCGAGAGGTAATATGTTCAACTAATGAAACTATAGGCTAGAATATCTCTACCATTAAATCCACCCGTATAGAGATTCAATCCACTCCACCACCAATAGATAAATTAACCAACAATGGTGCCCAAAATTAATTAGGGTTTTAATGTGCTGGAAGTCAATCATTGATCATGAGTTTGCTAAGATCACCTAGAAAGAACGACTTAAGTGACAAAACCTCTCTACAGATCCAGTTTAATTAAATAATAGACCCATGCAATACTTGACTTACAAGTGGCCTAGAGTATATGCCATTGCCCAAAGTTGATCATAGATCATAAATTTGGCTGGGCTAAACAGATTTTTACATAAAATTTATACAACAAAAATTAATAGAATAACTTTGAAATAAAAACATACTTAATAAATAGGGCATAGATAACATTTGATACTTGCTTAGATTATGCGTGAGATGGCCAATCCAATCCAAAATTCGCAATAACTACTAGTAATAAATACAATTTTGCAATAGTTACTAATAATTAAAACATAAATCAATCCCCAATCTAGATTTTCCAATACTCGCTAGATGACATAATTTAAAAATAAATAAATAATTTTATTTTTTCTAAAACATAAGTCATTATAAATTAAAAAAATCATAATATAAAAAACAAAACAAATAAACACATCATAAACTTTAGCTATGTCAAATTTTTTGAAATGGCACGGACTAACAGCAAGGCGTGGAAACAAGACTCCTCTGCGGGAGGCAGCGACTAACAAATCTCGAAAGACAGACCATACAGTTATGTTTTGCTTAAATAAGCCCGACGGTCGACGTCTAAGGTTAAACTTGCATTATCCACAAGTTACTTAAATAAACATGACGAAGGTGTACCATCAACTCCCATAATCAAATCAATGGCGGCCGCATCTGCAATCCCTCTGTCCACGGCTTCGTTCTCTACAAGAACCCCAAATTCAGAGACCAAGATTTCCTGCAACCTCAGTTTCTCTCTTACAAATAAATTCTCCGGCGCTTCAAGATATTTCGGATTAAGTTTGTTCTCGAAAACCGTCGGCCATGGTTTTCTCCCAACGGTAAGCAATTCGTTTGAATTCTATAACTTTATTTGCCTCAGAGCCGTGGATGAATTCGACTTCATAATGTTCTATTACTGAACTATAAGAAACCAATAGCAAATGCTGAATAACTTCACGTTTCTGACATGCACTCCCATTAAATAGGCTTTCAACACAGAATATTTGAATTGGATTGTTGTTACATTTGAGTTTGATTATTGTGGGGTACCGAAATAATGTAATTGAGTTTGATTTGAATCGGGTCGTTATATTTGGATTTCTTATAGGATGTATTGGTGCAGAGGGTACCTCAATTCAAACATTTTCCCATACATGCCAGTAAATCATTTCCCGATGGTGTCGGGGAGTCGAAGCCGGCACAGTTGTCGCCTGAAAAGCCAGAGGATGCTAGCTCACTGCTTAATTATTCAGACGAGAAGCAGAATGAAAATGATTGGGGGATTTCGTGGTATGGATGGGGTGCAGGGCTTGCAGGGTTAGGGTTCATGGAAACCACATACTTGACATTCATGAAAGTGACGAATAGTGATGTCTATTGCCCTGTGGGAGGTGGTAGCTGTGGAGATGTTCTCAACAGCGGCTATGCCTCTGTGTTTGGTGAGTATTATGGACATTTGTGGCTTATGGGGTTGTTAATGAACAATATATATCTGGTAGAGGATAACTAGCTCATTATTATAATTGGCATAGGTCCATTTTAACCCTTGATTTTTAAGTGCAAAAATGGAAAAAATATGTGTTTTTTAATCAAAGGTTAGATGCAATTAAGTATTTTATTTATAGTAGTTGTTGTTTAAATATGTCAAGGAAGATAAAATCTAGATGGACTTTTTTTCTTCATATTATGGTAATTAAAAGAGTTCAGACATCAACTATTATTTCATTTCTTTAGCGCAAACACACGCCCATGAACTAAGTGTTAAAGATCTCCCCCACCCTGGCTGTAGAGCATCCCACTTCTATGCAATTATTATTAGTGAAGAAAAACAAGATTTGTATTGCTGAAAGGAATGCAATTGTCTTCCACTCATACAGTACATAGAAAGCTATTATTATATTAATATAGGGTTTCCCTTGAGGTTGAGGTTGTAACTTGTGCATACTATATTATTTCGAGAATAACAACTCTTCTGGGGTCTGCTCGATCGAATGAGAAAGAATTTGGCGTGGCATTCTATCAATGTTGACTTTGTCAGTGATTTGGAGAGCCTTTAGTGTGGGGCCAAGGGCAATTTTGTAAAACAATTTCTATGTAATATGTATTCATACACCTATTTAAAGGCATGAATGTGGTGTTGATGTTTTGTAGCTTTGGGCAGGTATTCTCACATGACCCTAGGTGTTGGGAATGTGGGAATCATCCTGGGCACCACATCACACTTTCACTTTGGTGAAAACCCCCTTGGATTTTGAGCCGGGGGCTTGGTGATGGGCTTTGTGGGCTTGTGCAAGGGCTTCACACACACAAAGAAGATTAAAATATTCTAATTAATTGTTGAGTTTGTAAAGGGGCTTTAAACTCACCTATTAGACTTGTATATAAAGGAGAGAGGTCATTGTGACATTTCATTATTGTGGAGACAAGTGTGGAGAGAGCTTGGTGATTTCAATCTAGCCTTTGGTGATTGTAGGTCAGCCATGGATGGAGGCCTCTAGGCCTCAGTCTTGCTGTAATTTACTTGTTCTTGGTAGGTACCAAGGGAGTTGAAGGGACATAGGTTTGTTAGGAGCCAAAGGAGGGGAGGTCGAAACTTAGGAGAGGCTCAACCTACTAGGCTAGCTTAGCTATAGACTAGAAGAAGACTTGGCCAGCCTAGGAGAGGTTGCGGCTAGGGTCTAAGAGGTTCAACCAAGTTGGAACAGACCTAGAAGTGCCTCGGCCTAGGGTGATAAGGCTGCTGCACGTTGGGACAACAACGAAGGAAGCTCAGACTGGTGCTAGGAGGTGGCAACAAGGCTGCTATGTGGGTGCAACAGGTCCAAGAAGGATGCAACAGCCTATCCACAGCAAGTAGAGGAGCTGCAGGTGAACAACCAGCAGGTACAGGGGCTGTACACCTTTTCTGGGCAATTTTGAGGCTTGTTAGGGAGGTGTAACAGCCAGGAATGAGGCTAGTACAACCTACATAACAACAAACAAAGGAGCTCTTAGCTGTTATAGGCAACCCTTGAGGGAAGACTTTGGAGCAACGAAGAAGGACTGTACAGGTAGCCAGGGGGTGACAACAGGGCTGTATAGGAGTTGTAGGAAGACAACAACAGGTACAACTGTCACAAGGCTATTAAAGTCAACCAAGGTGACTAGGATTGGCATGGAAACCAAGGAGGGTTTCAGTTGTGCCTTGTAAGTAAATTTTGGTATGTAAGATTGGGCCATTGTCCCTGGTACGGGAGCCCATGGGTTCTTGGTTTAAGAACATTGGTTTTGAGCATTAAATTCTTGTGTACTTGTGTATGATCTAACTGTTAGTTTTGATTTTCCGTTGTGCTAAATGGTTAGGCATCTCAGTGTGTTTATGCTTACGGTTCAAATAGTAAATTTGTGTTTAACTATCGAAGACATAGACCAGACCCAAGGTGCGGTCAAATTCTAACATGTGGAGCATGTACAGTTCGACACTTCTCTCTTGTTTTCTCTTGGCTCCTTACATCATCCCTTACCTATCAAACAAGAAGGGCAAGAGCACGGGTTTTATCTCCTACTCTAAAATACTACAATCTTTTCTTAAAGAAATCAAATGAGTTGAGGATTGATTAAATGTAGATCTAGAATTGAGAACTTGTCAATTTTAGTTATGCATTCTTTGGGAAAATCTGTAAATGTCTTGGTACATCTTTTTAGCCATAGGAAGTGTTATCGCACAAGTTGTAGGTTGGGCAAAGCCTGACTCAACCACAAAAGCAAGTGCTATAACTATGGGACACTACACCCAATGTCACCTCGATGTAGGTCCCGCACTTTGGGGTGACTAAGGTCACTCCTGGGAGGCGATCCCGGAGACCTTAGGGGAAAAGGTAAGAGAAAGGGAAGGAAGATGGAAATTCCCCTAGAGGTCAGAAAACTTAGTGAAAGAGGAGAGGAAGGAAAATGACTTGTAGACCAAGGAAAAGCTGCCCCAAAAGTGTAGTGCTTTGTCGGATGATTATACCTGCTCGAGACACAAGGGAAAACCACTTGGACAGCAATTTGTTAGATGGATCAGCAAGTTAAGCTTGCTGTCCTTATTATGCAGCAGTTATATCAGCAATGAACGATATCTAAATCAGCATATAAAAGCACAAGATTAACTAACAATATCATCAATGAAATTAGCAATCAATTATGAACTAAGTATAGTGCTTTTGGGCCTGAATAAAGAAAGCTGTTATAAAGTAGATTTCTGCAGTAATATATATCAGCCTCATGGCTGTAGCATTTAATGATGTACAACAACAAATTTAACCATTAACAAGTGCCCAAAAATAGCCTAAAAGATGCGCCTATTTTAGTGTGTTAGACTAGCAAAGTTAGGGGGGTAAATCCATGGTTAGTTTAAGAGTTAGGAGTAAGTTATCAGACAGGGTTATGCAGCCCTAATGGCTGTAGGTTAGTGTTAGTAACAACCAATAAAGTAATAGGAGAAGGGGGACGCCCTAAGGGAGGAAGAATCCCCAAGTCATCAAGATTGCTATCCAAAAGAGAGAGATTTAAAACTTGAAGAAATCACGTTTACCAAGGCAACAATTTATTTCTCCAATGCAACAAGTAAATGACTAGTGCCTTTGAACAATGGGTTAATGGAGTCAATCAAAGAAAGAGCTTGAGATACTACCTCCTTGGGGGTGTAAATCCTCTTACTCCCCAAGGCAAGTCTCTCTTGCCAGAGTTCAAGCTAACAGGGTGTATGCCCTTATACTTCTCTTAGCAAACCCTTGTTAAACCAGTAACATGTGAGCATAAAGTGATGGAGACTAAGGTGGGGGTGTATGCCCTTATACTTCCCACCTAGCTCTAGCAAATAATCTTGACTTGAAAAATAAATGATAGCAACAATGTAGAAACCATACCAATTCAAGGAAAAAGCTAAGATTAACCACCACAATAGCAAGAGAAAAGCCTTCCAAGGCTAGCACATCACTTCCATCAACCAATAATCCAAGAGATAGCCATAAACAAGTGCACAAGAGGCGAAATACTCCAAGTGTAGCGGAAATTTCAGTCCAAGAGCCTCTCACAAGAGGGAGAGTTATGTTAAAATGAGATTTTATGATCTCTTATTTATACAAAATGTCACTAAGGTAACTTGTCCATATAATTGGGGGTAAACAACAAGACTAGGGGTCAACCACCCTAATCTTGCCCCCTTAACAAAGTGATATTAAATAATTAATCTAAAATTGACTTTTGCACATAAGAAAACCCTAATTTTAGAAGGACGTCACCCCTTTAAGGGATGTTTTGGCACTAGGAGCAAGTCGTTGGTGTAGGAGGAGGGTGGAGAGGCTTCCCAAAGCCACATGTCAAGCATCCAACAACTTCCTTCATGATCAAGGCTCAAGCCCCTTCAAAACGTCCAAGTGCCAATGCATGTCACCTCACCACCAAAGCCTAACTCCCCTAGGTGATGTCATGCCTTTAGAAGTGACGTTTTGCCTCTCCTAGGCAAAACGTTTGGCATGTGGGGGCTAGGTTATGTCGTCCAAGTCATCTTTAAGGCCTTCCAAGTTTGATCTTTCTCATCCGACATGCTGGCCCTTGGCATCCACCTGTGGGCTTTGTTATCGCACGGTTTGTAGGAAGGGTTTAGGCAGCTTGAGTCAAGGCTTAAAACCGGCGTAACAGGAGCTTCCCCACCCACTGTCACCTCGATGGGGGGCTCTTTCTATTTAGGAGGGCTAGTCCAAGGGAGACGTCCCTATGTAATCTGGTTTTCTAAGGGGGCAAAGGTATAATGGATCAAAGTGATAGGTTCCCTTTACAGATTACTGCCAAAGATGAGATAGTCAAGAAGAATGTCTTCCACTGGATGGCACCTGTTCGCGAGACAAGACAAATAAAGCTAGAAATGTGCTTGCAGTGGGTTAGTACTTCACAATTAACGACTATCTTCAAATATATATATGAGCAATGATTAGATATAATTATTGACGAAGTCAATGATTATCAAACAAAGACAGAATCACTTCTTCAATAAGTACATCAAGAGACAAGAGCATTCAATGTGCAAATCAATCCTTGTATTATATCAACATGCAATAAATATCTCAAATTAGCTCATACAAGTAATGTTGCTGCGTCACCTATACTGCTGCTGCATGTATGTGACGTCAAGCACTAATCAATAGGTCAAAAATGAAGACAAAGAGTAAAACGTTTTATCAAATCAACTTACAGATGCAATTAATAACTCAATGTCTATCAAGATAGATGATAAATGTCACAACGTTGCAAGCATAAACAAGAGATCTAAAAGGTGTGACGTCACCTACGCAATTTCTGTTGCAGAATTAGGGTTAGCTAGCCAGGAAGTGACGTTTTGACAAATTCAACCAATAAAAAGTTATGAAACCTCTATGGCTATGAAGAGATAACTCAACCGCACCTTTTTATCCAAGCAAAGATTTAATTAGGGAAAAACGTTATCAGCATTAGGGTTAGTTCAAGTCGCTAGGGTTAGATGCTAGGTTAGTTAGGGTTTCAATTTTGAGAGTGTTTGAAAAGAGTTTAAGGCATAAACAAGCTCAAGAAAGTTTCTAGACCAGTGCCTTGGGTTAATGGAGTCAAAATGAGGTGAGACTAATAGCTTGGAAGGCTTAAACTCAAAGACAAGAGGATTTAGGGTTTGATGGTGTTGCTATGGCAAGGCCACCAAACCAAAACCCTAAGGAGAAAAAGGCTTACCTAGGTGTAGCTAAGGCTAGGCCTAAAGCTTTCTCTTTTTTCTTTGAGACTTGTTTGACAAAACGGCTAGCTTAGGAGCACAAATCTAGGGCTGAAAAGTGTTGCTTCATACAAGGCTTTTCAAAACCCTAGAAGTAAACCCTAGGTGTAAACTTAATTAGGCCTAGGACGCCTTCTTTCTTCAATTTGTGCTTAAAACTAACTCAAGATAAG
>JASDQU010303752.1:0-13729 GCA_032191745.1 Picea mariana | reverse complement strand
CTAATACGGCGCATTAATTGAATAGGTCGGCTTCCCAACCACCTACAGGCCGGCTCCCAAGTTGATTTGACTCTCAAAACAGAGCCGGTTCTGCAAAATCGGTGGATTAATGACCTAAATAAACCCTAAACGGGTCCTTTTTCACACTTTGAGAAGGTTACGTGACCGCCCGAAGAATTGCTATAAAAATCCATGAGGATACACTATTTTGGCAAGGAATTCTAAGCACTGTTATGCTGTCAAGATGGTTTAAGGGCTCATCCTTTGAATAACAACCCATCAGCTGCATCACCAAGAGTTATTTCACTGCTATGTTCAGTTCTTTTCATTTGTAAGGAAAGAAAATTGTATGAGGGCCCCAAAGAGCCTTCCGTTGGAGGGAGAAGGAACCTCTGGTCTCTTCCTTCAGCATGCTTTGGTTTCATCAATACACCTGCCTGAAACCATTGGTGACACCTGTGTTCTGTGTTTTATGTTTGTTGTTTCTTTTCACAGTTTTATCTGTTTTCGGTTGATATTAGATTGTAGTTTGTTTTTGTTTCTCTAACCCTATGCTCTATAACTGTTCTGCCCTGCTAACCCAACAGGGTATGCAAGCGCTCTATATTTTCTCACATGGTGACCATTTGAACGCGAACAACGTGGAAACCCAAAGTAGGATAAAACCACAAAATGTTTTTTCTTATATGTCTTGAAGAATCACATTCATTGGAAGCACCAAATTCCTTTGTTTTCTAGCTGTAGCTGGAAGGAGACTCCGGCCCCATAGTTTCTCAGGCTACAACTTGAGGGAAGCTCCAATTGCCCAATTCTCTGGCTACAACTAGAAGGAGGCTACTGACCCCTATGATCTCCAACTACAACCAGAAGGTGGCTACAACCACCTGACCTTGCCCCATCCAACTGCCCTGAAATATAAGTAGAATGATGGAACCACTATCACACTAGCACTGTGAGATATACTACTATAAACCTGTACCAATAACCTGAACCATTCATCAACCATGAATAAGTGCATCAACCATGCACAAAACTGTACCTAAACATGTACCATGAACAAGTGCATAAACCATGCACCAAACCTGTACAAATAACATGTTAGAACAACCTGTCCAAACAACCTATCACAACAACTTGTCTCATCAATCTTATCAACCAAATTAGATCTACTCACCAAGATCAATCACCAAGACAACTCTCAAATATGTGCATCAACCAAGCATAACACAACAACTCATAATCATCACCAAGATCAATATGTGCTTCTAATAATATACCAATAGAAGTATGTTACATCATCCATAAACCATGTGTCAACAACACTACTAACAAGTGTCTCCAACCATGTACCAAATATGTACCAATCATGTATCAACTACTCATCAACTATGACTCATCAAGATGTACCAACATCATCAACTATACACCTCATGTATGTGCCAACTCATCGACTACTTGTCTCAACCATGTACCCAACATGTACCTCAACCAAAAGCCCTCATCAATTTCATCATCCAAATATGATTTGTAACTCTATAATAGACCTGGTGTATTTGATCACATACCTGCAAACCTTCCTTAATTTTAACAAAAAGAGACTAGCATTTTCATCAAACTTTTCTTTAGTCTCACATGACTAGTTTTGGATTAGTCAACAACCCTAACTTGAAATAATCATAACTATGTACTTGTAATGAATAAATATCTGAAAATAGTACACAATGTTCTTCAGTATGTTTTATGCAATTCCTCCAGGTTTCACTACTTGGAACCTCTCAGAAAAAGAGTTATAGAAAAAATGACACACCTTGTTGAATTCTAGCTTATTCTAGAGATCGAACTTGTAGAGCGTGCCCCACATGGAATATTTGTTGTATGGATCTGAAAATTTTAGAAATAATAATATATAATGTACTCTAACCAACACTTTTTTTCTTACTTAATTTATATATTTTATGAAGAAGTTATGACATTTTTACCCCAAACACCTGTTATAGAGTAGTTTTAGGACTAGCCACAAACTCTATTTTCCATGCAGTGTAAATCTAAAACTACAACAACCCACAAGATGAAATTTGTACCACAACTACTTGTATATTTTTTCTCAATGGCCTTTCAATTTCATGGTTTGAATCATTCTAGAACAAAGGTATTGCAAAAATGGTGAGATGACCTGTAAATAACGTACCTTAGAAAGCATCATCAAAAGAATTTATCCTCCCTTGAATTTCGGCCTTCTTTACTTCACCTTCTCTCTGAAATTTGGCTTAGATAACCTTTGGTTACCTTAATCACCTGTAGATATTCAATATTCTCAAGTGTGATATCAAATGAGAGAGTCTTGCCTCTTATTTATACTTTCATGTAGCTTTCTTAAGGGGTTACATTTTAACCATCTTAACCCACTTTCCTTATTTTAGGGTTAACCAACTTCTAACCACTTGTCCAATTAGTAATTTATCCATTAAATTTATTATTTAAATAATTTATTTAGTATCATCTTTAAATTATAGTACACTCATCACTTCACTTTACCTCAAGGGGTTACCTTCTAACAATCTTAAACCACTTTCTTTATTTTAGGGCTAACCCACTTCTAACCACTTGTCAACTTAGTAATTTCTCCATTAACTTTATTATTTAAATAATTTCTTTTGTATTCACTTTGAATTATAGTACACTCATCACTTCACTTTATTATTTACCTTCTAAAAATCTCTTAAACCACTTTGACTACTTTGAACTTTTGGGGCTTCTAGATGACTCATGAGGGTTCTCCAACTTCACACGGCCATAACTTTCTAACTGTGAGGAGTTATGTGACATTCCACATACCAATGGAAATGGAATGACATGTAATATCCATATATAATAGTATTACCTACAAATATATCAAAACTAATACCGTTATCCATCAAACAAACTTGGGTCCATTACCCAAACCTGGGTTCTCTAACTTCTCATGGCCATAACTCTCTAACTGTGAGGAGTTATGTAACGTTCCACATACCACCAGAAATGGAATGACATGTACTATCCATATAGAATAGTCTTACCTTCAAATATATTAAAACTCATACCATTATACATTAAACAACCTTGGGTCCATTACCCAAACCTTTGTGCTAAGGAATTCGCTACCGGACTTTCTCCAAAGGTTGAAATCAATCAATAAGGGTTGAAATCAATATAAAATATCACTCTCCAAAGATTGAAATCAATGAAAACCAACAATACATACCAGTTATTCATCAACCTAAGCCAATTGTCTGACAATCTCCCCCTTTGGCTTTGATGGAAACACCAACATTGATGGCAACACTTAGTCATGATAAAATTCATTCTTATACTCCTCATCAATGCTTCTACCTCTCCCCCTTTGACATCAATGCAAAAGGGTATCTCCCTTTGGGGTTGCTCCCCCTAACTAAACTTTCCTTGGGGATGCTTCCCCTGTCTACATGTCTTTAATTTTTCTTTGTGTTTATAAGCCTCTGATTACTCTCTCTCCCTTCATATGAATAATATCTCCCCATTTGACAAAGGGTATCAATTTGAAGTCATATCGCTCATTCTTCCCCTGTGACAATCGATCCCCTTGGAAACATGCCTCTATTCTCTCTCTCCAAGCATTTACCTTTGCATCTGATAAATATCTCCCCCTTTGTCGTATTTATGGTGCTTCCTCGTGTACATATAAAACATATAAGAAAAGAATTAAAAATAATTCATTTTGGAGTAGAAATTACTCCTAGTGAAAATACTCAAGGGATTCCAGTGAAAGAGGTTTTTTAAAGATGTATGCCACTTGTTCTTTTGTTCCCACATATTCAACTCTGATGTTCTTCTCTGCAACTTGTTCCCGTAGAAAGTGATACTTGATTGGAATGTGCTTCGTCTTGGAGTGTATCACTAGGTTCTTTGAGATATTGATGGCGCTTGTATTATCATAATAGATTGGAATGGGCTCATCATACTCAACCTGTATATCTGTCAAAGTTTGTTTCATCCATAAAACCTATGTACAACATGTTGTTGTTGCAATATACTCTACATTGGATGTAGATAAGGATATTGATGATTGTTTCTTGCTTATCCAAGATACTAAACACTCACCCAAGTAGAACGTTGCTCCATTGGTGCTTCATCGGTCATCAATGCAACCTGCCCAATCTGCATCTGTGTAGGAAATAAGTGATATATCCTTTCCTTTTGGATACCATAATCCAAACTCTTATGTTCCTTTGAGATATCTGAAAATCCTCTTCACTGCTTATACATGTGATTCCTTTGGTGTTGCTTGAAATCATGCCACCTATCCAACTGCCTACATCACATATGTTCTGGATGTTGTCATATATAGTAAGCTATCAATCATTGACATGTATTTCCTCTGGTACATAGACTTTGAATCATCATCTTTTCTCAACTTGAAACTGGTTTGCATAGGAGTGGTAACTGGTTTGCAATCTTCCATTCCGAACCTCTTTAGCATTTCTATGATATACTTAGTTTGATAACTAAAAATTCCTTGGTTTCTTTGACATATCTGAAGACCCAAAAATAAGGATAGTTCTCCAAGTAATGACATTTCAAATTCATTCTACATATCCTTTGCAAATTTCTGGCTTAACCTTTCATTAGTACTTCCAAAAAAATATGATCAACATAAATTTCAATTAATAAAATATTACCTTGAGTTACCTTGATGTAGAGGTTGTTGTCTGCGCTTCCTTTCCATAGTTCGTAGGGAGTTTTTTCATTGTTGTTTTTGAGCATTACTTTGTTTTGAATGTGAATTGATGTATGCACTACATGTGTCCAAAAAATATCTATCAACTTGGAATCCATTAGCATTGTTCAAGCCATTTCCTGTGTAAATATCATCCATTATGATAATGTTCCTTTGTCTCTGAACCACTCTCTGAACCAATATATAAATCCATGTTCTCGTCCACTGTCATATATTTGTCCAAACCTGCTAAGGTTTCTTACAAATCCATCTCTGTTCATACTGTCCAAGACTCTACTTGCGCAATTGTTCATAACGTTGACCCATTTATCATTATAATATCATGAAGTCTTGATTAATATATCAAATTGTACTTCAATTAACTGAACGCTCTAAATTTGTCTTCTCAAACTCTGCAAGATGCTTGAAGGATGGTTCTTTGGTCTGTCACATCTATCGCATAGAATCCCCCTGTTTAATATTCATATTACTTGGGAGTCTCTAAGACGGGTGGACCAAAACAATAACTTCTCTGATGTGTATTCATCATCATCTTCATTGGTAGATTCACCATCATCTTCATTAGTAGATTCATTATCTCTCTGAGCTCTGACTTCTTTCTTTCTGTCTATGGATTCATATTTCACTACAATTCCTAAAAGTAAAATCTCTTGAACCTGTTCCTTATTTACTTGTCCTTCCTTTCTTCCAGTTATTTTCCAAACCTTTCTGTATCTGACATCTTTCTTTTTCTCTATAGAATTTTCTTCATCTTGTTTTATTTCCAATCTTGTGATCTATGGTACCTAGTCTTTTTTCAACTGTTCTTCTTGTTTTCTTATCCATACTTTCGTATATCTGATATCAGTGTTCTCTTTCATGGAAGTATCGATCATGCTTCTACAATCACAGGCTATGTGTCCATAGTTATGACATTTGTAACACTCAATTTTATGTGCGGCCACATAGGAACTTCTTGCTTGAACATTTCTTTTATAATCCCTGCAATCTGCAACCTTATGTCCAAATTAGTACAATAAAAACAATGACCATAAAATAAATTTGCATACCTAGGAGTGAATGATCTTCTTTGTGGTTTAGTCCTTCTGAATTTCTGCCTTGACCGATCATGATCGTGATTGAAGCTTCTTTGTGGCTTGAACACAAATGGTCTTATTGAAGATGTATCTTCAATAGTTTTCTTAGATTCTGGTTGACCATGATTTATTCCTTTGAGTACTTCTGCATAACTCTTTATGTTTTCTTCATTCTTCTTTTCTATCAACCTAGAGTGTTTCTCTTCATTCTCTGTAACTGATGTGGATGTTTCTGTCTCTTCAACGTTCTTTTTGAGATTGACGATTTTACTTCTCAATGTGACAACTTCTTCTTCAAGTTTCTCAACCTCTTCTTCTTTCTTTAATATGTGATACTTCATGACTTCTTATGTTCTGTTTGCTTCTTCAAGATGAATTTTTAATGTGATTATTTCTTCTTCAAGTACTTTCTCTTCTTGACCAAACTCTAACTCAAGTTGGTTTAGATCATTAGTTATTTCCTTAAGATGATCTGTCAATATATTATCTCTCATTTCTACTTCTTCCTTCTATGATGATATATTGGCTTCCAAACACTTCTTTTGATATTCAATATTTTCTTCAATATTTATGGATTCTTCTAGCTGAGTTCTTAAGATCTCGATGACCTATTGGGCTTCTTAAAAAATGTGAACACTTTCCTTTTGTTTCATCAATTCTTTCTTGAGTGACTTGTTTTCTTCTTTTAGTTCATCTAAAGCACTAATCAATTATGCCTCATAATTGTCTTCCTTTTTAATTTGTTTTTCTCTCTCATTTCCTTCATGGAATTCTATTTCAATATGTACATGTTTTTCACATTTAAAACAAAACAACATACCTCTGGTGATTATGTACTCTTCATCTTTTGAATATGTTTGACATGGTGAACATAATTCTTCTTGATTTGTATCTGCATATTCTTTGACATTTTCTAAATCTGTGATGGGTGAAGAATATATGCCATGTAACTTATCCCAAATTTCTTTTGATGATGAACATTTACCAACCTTTTCTTTTACCGGATTAGGTAATCCTTCCCAGATGAAATCCATTGCTATTTTTTTATTCTTCTTCAATTCCTTCTTGGTTACAGTCTTTTCCCTTTTTGAACTATCATATCCTGTAACATTTGATAGCCAAATATAATGTCCTCATGCCTATAAAAATACTTTCATCCTTATTCTCCACATCTCATACTTAAAACCATTCTAACCATTAAACGTTGCTACTCCATTCTCAGAATAATCCATGATCTCCTTCTAGTGGTTAAAATGTTTCCTGAAGGAACCAGCTCTGATACCAATTGTTGGATTACTAAGAAGGGGGGTGAATCAGTAATAGAGAAATCTAATCCTTTTTAACCATATAATGCACATGTTATATCAATGTAGCATTATCATCCAATATTTGGAAATTAAATAAACAATGAACAAATGAACAATCATACACATACATAGCACACCAGTATTTTTACGTGGAAACCCAAAGTGGGAGAAAACCACGAAATTATTTTTCTTATATGTCTTGAAGAATTACATTCATTGGAAGCACCAACTTCCTTTGTTTTCCAGCTGCAACTGGAAGGAGGCTCTAACCCCCTATTTTCTCAGGCTACAACTTGAGGGAAGCTCCAATTCTGCAATTCTCTAGATACAACCCCCTATATTCTCTGGCTACAACCGGAAGGTGGCTACAACCACATATCCTTTCCCCGTCCAACCTCCCTGAAATATAAGTAGAATGATGGAACCACTGTCACACTATCACTGTGAGATATATTGTTGTAAACATGTACCAATCAACCTGTACCAACAACCTAAAACATGCATCAACCTGTACCTCAACCTGTTATCAACCTGTACCATAAATAAGTGCATCAACCATGTACCAATCTGTACCTCAACCTATACCATGAACAAGTGCATAAACCATGCACCAAACCTATACAAATAACATGTCACAACAACCTGTCCAAACAACCTATCACAACAACCTATCTCATAAATCTTATCAACCAAATCAGATCTACTCACCAAGACAAATCTCAAATATGTGCATCAACCAAGAATAACACAACAACTCATGATCATCACCAAGATCAATATGTGCTTCTAATAATATACCAATACAAGTATGCTACATCATCCATAAACCACATGTCAACAATACTACTAACAAGTGCCTCCAACCATGTACCAAGTATGTATCAATCATGTATCAACTACTCATCAACTATGACTGATCAATATGTACCAACATCATCAACTATACACCTCATGTATGTGCCAACTCATCAACTACTTGTCTCAACCATATACCCAACATGTACCTCAACCAAAAGCCCTCATCAATTTTATCATCCAAATCTGATTTATAACTCTGTAATAGACCTGGTGTATATGATCACATACCTGCAAACCTTCATTAATTTTAACAACAAGAGACTATCATTTTCATCAAACTTTTCTTTAGTCTCACATGACTAGTTTTGGATAAAGCCAACAATCCTAAATTGAAATAATCATAAATATGTGCCTGTAATGAATAAAGATCTGAAAATTGTACACAATGTTATTCAGTGTGTTTATGCAATTCCTCTAGGTGTCACTACTTGGAACCTCTCAGAAAAGGAGTTATAGCAAAAATGGCATACCTTGTTGAATTCCGACTTATTCTAGATAGAGAACTTGTATAGCATGCCCTGCATGGAATATTTGTTGTATGGATCTGAAAATGTTACACAACATACTAGATATTGTACTCTAACCAACACTTTTGGTATTAATTAATTTGGATTTGTTATGAATAAGTTATGACTTTTTTACCTGAAACACCTGTTATAGACTAGTTTCAGGACTAGCCACAAACCCTATTTTCCACGGAGTGTAACTCCAAAACTACAACAACCCACAAGCTGAAATTTGTACCACAACTACTTGGATATGTTTTCTCAGTGGAATATCAATTTCACGGTCTGAATCAGTCTAAAAAAAAAATCATTTTGAAAATGGTGAGATCACATGTAAATAACATACCTTAGAAAGCATCATCAAAAGAATTTATCCTCCCTTGAACTTCGACCTTCTTTACTTCACCTTCTCTCTGAAATTCGGCTTAGATATCCTTTGGTTACCTCAGTAACCTATTGATATTCAATATGCTCAAGTGTGATATCAAATGAGAGAGCCTTGCCTCTTATTTGTACTTTCATGTAGCTTCCTCAGGGGGTTACGTTTTAACCATCTTAACCCACTTTCCTTATTTTAGGGTTAACCAACTTCTAACCACTTGTCCAATTAGTAATTTATCCATTAACTTTATTATTTAAATAATTTATTTTGTATCCACTTTGACTTATAGTACACTCATCACTTCACTTTACCTCAAGGGGTTACCTTCTAACCATCTTAAACCACTTTCTTTATTTTAGGGCTAACCCACTTCTAACCACTTGTCAACTTAGTAATTTCTCCATTAACTTTATTATTTAAATAATTTCTTTGGTATTCACTTTGAATTATAGTACACTCTTCGCTTCACTTTATTATTTACCATCTAAAAATCTCTTAAACCACTTTGACTACTTTGACCTTTTGGGGCTTCTAGATGACTCATGAGGGTTCTCCAACTTCGCATCGCCATAACTCTCTAACCGTGACGATTTATGTGATGTTTCACATACCACTGGAAATGGCATGACATGTACTATCCATATAGAATAGTATTACCTGAAAATATATCAAAATTCATACTGTTATCCATCAAACAAACTTGGGTCCATTACCCAAACCTGGGTTCTCCAACTTCTCATGGCCATAACTCTCTAACCGTGAGGAGTTATGTGACGTTCCACATACCACCAGAAATGGAGTGACATGTACTATCCATATAGAATAGTCTTACCTTCAAATATATTAAAACTCATACCATTTTACATGAAACAATCTTGGGTCCATTACCCAAACCTTTGTGCTACCGAAATTTTCTACCGGACTTTCTCCAAGGGTTGACATCAATCACTAAGGGTTGACATCAATATAAAATATCACTCTCCAATAGTTGACATCAATGACAACCAACTATCCATCAACCTAAGCCAACTGTCTCACATAGTGAATTGTTTTTAACCATGTCCAACCATGGGAAAAAGATAGTCAAACATGGTCTAGTCAACTATGGTAAGAAATATTCAAACACAGTGAGTCATAGTCAATCATAGTAAACATGATAAACCGCGCTCATGAATAGAAAATTGTTAATTATAGTTAACCAAAGTCAATGAAAGTTGAACGAAAATCAATCAAGTTAAGAATGGCCTTCAAACATGCTCAACCATAGTTTACCATGGTAATTAACCATATTCATTCATGATTGACTTTACTTAGCCATATTTGCTTATAATTGAGCATGTTTAATATAAGCTTTACTAAATATAGTAAAAAATAGTGAACGAAAATACTTTATTCAACACTGAAATAATACCAATATTATAATACCTAATG
This sequence comes from Picea mariana, assembly GCA_032191745.1. Lineage (NCBI taxonomy): Eukaryota > Viridiplantae > Streptophyta > Pinopsida > Pinales > Pinaceae > Picea > Picea mariana. Next base: position 3,416 of record JASDQU010303752.1, on the reverse strand, counting down.
TAATATTAATATTTACTTTTACAATATTCTATTATTAATATTTATTAAATATTATAATTTATATTTAACATAATATTTATATCAATGTTATCTCATTATGATAACGACAACTTGGAGGAAGTGACTTCATGCAAATATCTTGGAATAGACATTCACCACAAGCTCAACTGGAATTATAGCATTGAGAAAATAATTATTGGGGGTTGGAAATCTTATTATGGGCTTGAAAACAATTGTAAATAAGTCTATCTTTCAATATGGGATAAGAAGAAAATCCTCTCTGAGACTCTTATTATGCATGTTATTCTTTATGGATGTGAAGTTTGGAGATGTAGTATCTCTCTTGAATCTAGAGAAAGATAGAGAAAATACAAAAGAATTTTATAACCTATAATCTCAAAATTAAAGGAAATATGCCCTATCCCATCCTCCTCTTAGAGGAAAGTCTTTCTCTCATTGAGAGCACGACTATGACTAGTTACCTAATGTATAAGAAAAATTTAAACAACATGGGAGACAAGAGGCTTCCCAAAATTACTTCACCACCATTGACTCAAGTGAGGCTGACATTAAAATGCCTAGTCTTGGATAAAGTAATGGGGAATCATGGAAGACATCATTTTTCGAAATAAGGATACTATTAAAAATATAATCGATTCAAAATTTAAGGAAAAAATGTGGTGCGATAAAGAGTTAGAGGAAAAAAAAATTAAGGCATTATAAGGATGTAATCAACCATAATCTAGAAGATCAAATTATCTTTTTGTTTTCACAAGTGTAAAGAAAAAATAAACATTACTGAAATAAGAACAAATTCCCATGAGCTCCATAGTGAAACTAGGCGTTGGTCAATTCCTAAAATGCCTTGGGATGAAAAAGTGTGTCACCTTTGTGACACTAAGAAGTTTGAAGATGAAAAGCACTTTCTCTTACATTGTCGATCGTATACCCAAAATATATCTCAATTTCAAAATATTTGTCACACTACCAACCTTCCTAAAACTCACCAAAATTATGGTGATCTTGGAAAGCTTCTCTTAATATTTTTATAGAAAGGAAACAAAATTCTAAAGAATTGTAAGTAATCCCTTACCCTCTTAAAGTCGTTAATCATCATAATTATATAAATGATATAAATTTATTTATTAATATATTTAGTAAACTTTTATTATTTTAATTCATAATTTAGTAAATGTTTTTTTTTTAACTCTATATAATCTATCTATTAAAATTTAATCTATAATTTTATATTAATATTTTATAATATTGAATTATACATATTTACTATATGATTATTATTACAATAATAATATTACAACAATAAAGTTTAATATAAATTTTATTAAAATATAAACAAAGTTATAATTTAATGTATTATTTAGTGAAATATTTCTATTATTATTATTATTATTATTATTATTAAATTTATATTAAATTATTATATAAATATAGAATAGTGATTATTTAAAGATATGTTTATGGGTTAACTATTTATTAATAATAATTACATTAATAAAATAATATTGATGTGTTTATAATTATATATGGATAAATGTATATTTGATATATATTATTAGCACAACCATGATCAACGTCGAAAGGTTGATAAGATGAAAAGAATCCTTAAAAAAATATATTAAATTTTATTATTGATTAACAAATAAACGGTTGAGCTTCATTTATCTGGTGTTAATATTTTAATTTCGGTTGAGCTTCATTTATCAAAGTAATTTTTAAATATGATTAGGTTAATGTAAAAAAGTAAACACATAAACGGATGTCTTTATTTTGTGACTACTAAGAATATTCCAGCCATATTTAATCCTGTCCATAGAAAACTTATTAAGCACTAAACTCCTATTAAATCTGCCCATTGTCAATAGGTATACACCTTTAGATGTAATAAAAAAAAAAAATTTGAAAATGTAAGTTTTCACAATCATCATATTAAAAAATATTCTCGATAAACATTGTATTTATCTATAATATTTTGTTCATAAAAAAGAATAAATTAATATGCTAAATATATTAGGCTTATCAATGTATATGAACACATAAATATTATTAATATAATTACTATTAATATTATAGTAACTTAGTTATTTCAAAACAATAAATAAATAATTTAATTAATTTTTAATTTATTTTAAATTTTCAATAATCTAAAAAAAAATTAATCAATTTTAAATCTTCAATAATCTAAAAATCAAATATAATTTTTCAAAAAAAATGATAAAATTTATTATAATTGATTATATATATAGTTATAGATATATATAATTCAATTTTTAAAATTAATTTATCACTCCATTAACAAATATTTAAATATTTTTAAATAACAATAATTCGTGATTATTCAATAATATCTATTGATCAATATATATAAAGTTTCATACTCTTCCCCTAAACATATGAAGTTGTTGCAGGTCATAGCACGTGTTAGCTCATACTTAACTGGTTTTAATGATGTTTTCATGCTACCTCATACCTAACTAGTTTTTATGATATTTTCATGGTAAGATATGAAAAGCATCCCTGGTTGAACTTTAGTGTTTATCTTTTCTGACATGGTATTTTCTCAAAATGTAATGCGAATCCTTCTCTTCCCAGTCTATTCCAAAAATCAAAATGAACTTGAATTACTTGTGGGAGGCACGTGAACTTTCAAAATCGTTTCGATTGTATGAAAATTCTAAGAAATCAAGAGCGCTGACTGCATTTGGCCAATCATGACCTAACTTGTTTTACTAGTCGCATATCTTTGTTTGATAATTTTTACGTCGAAAGGCATATACCTATTGATAATGGGCAGATTTAATAGGGGTTTAGTGTTTAATAAGTTTTCTATGGAGAGTATTAAATATCACTGGAATATTCTTAGTAGTCACACAAAATAAATGGCTGTGATTTCAATCATTAACTTCCTAGCTATTATAAAGACATCAGTTTATGTGTTTACTTTTTTACATTTACCTAATCATATTTAAAAATTACTTTGATAGCTAACTGATTGCCACCTAAGTGATTAACATAAATTAAAATATTAACACAAGATAAATGAAGCTCAACTGTTTATTTGTTAATCAATAATAAAATTTAATATATTCTTTTAAGGATTCTTTTCATCTTATCAGTATTTAGACATTGATTTACCACAATTATGTGACTGTGCTAGTTTATATAATTGAGCTACTACCCATCCTTCTTCATACACACATTGCTCACCAGCTTGCAGAGTCATGGCTACCCAGAACCAGCTGGAGTTGGGTTCTCTACCAGCAGTACCCAAATTACATAACCCAAGGCGTGATATAACTGAAGGTAACAACGTTGAGGACGGAGTCGATTTCACAGGTGATCGGTGCAGAACCAGAGTCCAGATGGTATCGATCTTGGCCTCCTTGCCCGGCAAACTC
>JASDQU010303750.1:1892-13729 GCA_032191745.1 Picea mariana | reverse complement strand
TAATAACCTCCGCACAGTGAAAAAGGGAACAATAACCTATGAAAAAAAACGAGAGCAATAACCTCTGTGCAACAAATGAGAATAGTAAATTTTGCATGGTGTGCAGGAAAAAGATAGCAAAAGGAAACTTTGCGCAGCAAACAAATCAACGGCAGGAAACTCGGTGCAGGGGAAAGCTTGGCGCAACAATAAACAACAATGGAAAACTCGATGCAACGAAAAAATCGATGCAATAATAAAAAGTAGTAGAAAACTCGACGCAACGAAAAACTCGGCACAACAATAAACATTAGTAAGAAAAATCGGCACAACAACAAACAAAAACAAAATACTTGGTGTAGGCATAGGTAGCAAGAGTTTAGCTCAAAAGAAAGAAATCTAATTGTGTGAAAAAGAAACTCATTCCAGAAGCTAATTTGCAATGGGCTCCAAGAAAGGATCTTGAACAATGATTGGAAGAAATGGAGGATATGCAGCAAAAACAAAGTGGAAAATTTACGTAGCGACCGACAACACACAATATTTGCGTGGTAGAGGGCTTCACAACTTAATGGAAAGGCTATGGACAATGCACAAGTCTTGAAGGTGATGGATAAAAATGAAAGGTGACCAATATTTAATCTTGAATGGATAAGGAATGAAATTATGAAAAGGGATGGAATATCCATAGCGACAAGATTTTTTAAGGAAAGTTAAAGATTTGCGCGGTGAACTTGCGCAACAGGTACACCTTTGAAGTTTTCAACGGTACAAATGATATGGAGTGCCATGATTGTTCCATTTTTTTAACCTCATGATTAAGTAATGATGAACCATAATATCTTTTGACATGCCATTCATCCTAACCACTTGATTTGAACTTGGTACATAATTTCCCACTTTTTAACATGACTCAAGACTTAGGAAAGTAGACCTTTACAACTTAAACATGGCGAACCTTACACTCTTGAATTTCTTTCCCCGTGGTAGTATTTTATAAAAAAGACAATACACCCTTTAAACCAACTTATGGCTAAACCCATTACTGACACTTCAAGCCATTCTTTATTTGATCACTGACCTCATAAACCTTGACACACTAACTATGACTCATCTAGAAATGTCTTGATTTTCCAAAGCTCATGGAACGACTTTGAATTTGTTTTGGAAAAACCTCTAAATCTAGGTATAAAAAATCATGGTGCTAACAACTGACTCCAATGGGGATGCTATCCTCCCAGTGACGTAGCAAAGAATAGTATACCAAGTGCATGACCATTGGGCTTTATTTGACTCAAAGACTCCAAACTGAAAAACAAACTTATTTACAAGACTCTCTTGACACAACTTTCACTAAAATCAACATAAACTTAGGGCCTTCACTTCGGGCTTCAATTTTTTGTTGATTATTGAGTTCAAATGCTTCATCTGAAAATGAAATGGTTATTTACAATGAAATGGAGAGTTTGAATTTTTTTTAAGCAAGATAGTGTTTGAGAAACCTACCATTCACAGGTCCTCCACCAATGAGATATCCATTAAGCTCCTACACCAAATAGCATTGTTCCCATGGTATGCAAAAATCCTGAATGGTCCCAACCAAATATGATCAAACCCATGTTTTCCTCTATCTTCATTCCTTGCGTCCCACTTCAGTACCAAATCATCCACCTTGAAATCATCTTCCTTGGTATGCTTTTCAAAGGCTCTTTTCATTTTATCTTGGTGCAGTTGTGAGTTGTTGAAGACTTTTTCTCTCATTTGCTGCACATGGATTACTTGGTTTATCCTCCTCTGAGCATCATTTGGTTAAACTTCCTATTCTTGCAACAGTCTCATCTCTGATAGTTCTAATGAGGTAGGAAAAACTGCCTCTGTACCGTATACAATTTGAAATGGTGATGTAGAAATATACCTCTTGGTGGTGATCCTATTATGCCATAATGCATAGATAAGATTTTTGTTCCAAGCTTTCTTATTTTCCTGCAGAAGCTTCTTAATAATTATAGTCAAGATTTTGTTGGAAGACTCAGCCAACCCATTACCCTGTGGGTAATAAGCTGTGGAATGGCCAAGAGTTATATTATAATCACTGCAAAATTTATCCATTCTCTTGGAATTGAATGTTGCTACATTGTCAGTAATGATCTTGACTGGACAACCAAATCTAGAAAATGTATTGCTTTCTAGAAATTGAATGATAACAATATCAGTAGCTTGCCTTGTGGGGACTGCTTCAATCCATTTGGTGAAGTAGTTTGTGGCTGTCAGTATCCACCTATGTTGAGATGAGGATGGCAGATGAATCTCTCCTATAAAATCAAGGCCCCATTGCATGAATGGTGCTTCAACAGAGATAGGATTTAAAGGTAAAGGCTACAACTTTCTTTTTCCATAAAAAATCTGGCATTCATGGTAGCTAGAAACTTCCTTGTGTACATAAAAAAAAATACTAGGCCAATAGAACCCTTCCCTCAGTATTTTCTGCACAATGGTCTTCCAATAATGGTTCCCCCCACAATCACCTTTTTGAAACTCTTTGATATCTTTTTTCACTTCTTCCTCCAACAAACAATTTAGCAAGATTCCACCTGGATCTTTCCAATACAAAGAATGGTTCAGAATGCAAAACTTTGCTGCTTTCAACTTCAAAAAACTGGCTTTGTTTTTTCTTAACTCAGGAGGAGCTTGTATATTTCTTAGTACATAAATAATATCAACATACCAAGGATAATCAAGGAATTTTTGGGATACCTGTGGAACTATTTCTTCTTCTGAATTTGCTGATAGGTCAACAATGAAATCGATTCCCAAGACATCAAAATTTGATTGCGCCATTAACTTTGCAAGCCCCTGACTTTTAATCAAATTTGTAGGTTTTATCTCGAGGTCATACTCCAACATCACAACTATCCATTTCCCCCTTCTCCCTTCAGGTTCAGGCTGAGTCAAAATGTCTTTCATAGAATTGCTAGGCACATAAGCAATGACATGAGAATGCAAGATATAAGTTCTAAATTCATTTAGGGTCTTCACTAAGGCATATTCCTGCTTTTCCATGATGTCATACCTTAGTGGGGAGTCTCTCAAAGTCCTACTATAATATTCTATGGTCCTTTCAAATTTCTGTTCATATTTTGCAACAAAACACTAGCAATGGTGTGTTCTGAAGCAAAATAAAACAAGATAAAATATTTTGGAAAATTCAGGTTGGCCAACATTGGAGATTTGGTTAGTTCCACTTTAATATCTTCAAAAGACTTCCTACCTTCAGGAGTCCATTTTATTCCATTGCCTTTCCTGAGCATATTTGTGATATACTTTATTATTTCATCCAAGTTAGGAATAAACCTTCTCAAAAAATTTACTTTTCCTAGAAAATACTGTACCTCCTTCTTGCTCATGGGTGTGCCAATCTTAAGAATTTCTTCCACTCTGTTGGGGTCTATCTTTATCCCTTCATTTGAAATGACTTTTCCAAGTGATTTTCCTTCTTGCACTCCAAAATTTGACTTTTTGGGATTCAATGAGATACCAAACTTTCTACATTTATGAAAGACCCTTCTTAGATGTTTGAGATGTTGATCATCAGAATCTAAAAATACAGTGATATCATCTAGGTAAATAAAATTAAACTTATCTTTCTCATCGGAAAAGGTTATGTCCATGGCCCTTTGGAAATATTCCTCTACATTCATAAGCCCAAAAGCCATTTTTGCATACATGAAGGTGCCCCAAGGTGTTGTAAAAGCTGTCTTCTCTTGGTCATCAAGATGCACCATGATTTGGTTCTATCCAGAGAAACCATCAAGCATTGATATCTTTTGAGATCAAACCACCCTATGTAGGATGTAATCCATCTTAGGGAGTGGATAATTGTCTTTTAGATACACCCTGTTTAGATTCCGAAAGTATACACACAACCTGATCTCACCACTTTTCTTCCTGACAGGCACTAGGTTAGCCACCCACTTGGAAAATATTACCTCCTTTTCAATCAATTTAAACAACAAAGGGTTTATTCTTCTCAACTTTTTCTTGAAATGTTTATGATCATCTTTGATTGGAATTACATGTTGAATTACCTTAGTATCATAGACCTTTAAATATTCATAACTCCATGCAAAAACATAAGGAAAATCCTTCATTACGTTGATATAACTTTGTTTTATTTATGGACAGAGTGTTTTGGATAGTTTGACGATCTTGGGATCCTTCTGATTTCCAATTTTGCAATCTTCTATGTCCTCATCATTTGTAGTGATTTTAGGATTTCTGGCTACATCATTGTTGTCAAAAAGATTTTCCAATGGAACCAAGCCTTTGGAAATCATGTTATTTTTGAGTTGCACTACATCTCTCCCAGAAATATGATTTTGAAAAAAATCATCATTGTTGAACACAGATGCATCTTCATTCTCTTCACAACAACACTCATCATCAACATTTGAATTAGAAAATTCATCACTCATCTGAAGGAATATTTCTACCTATTTTTCATCTTCAAATATTTGCCAATATTTAATGTTATTAGGTACTGATGTCCTACGCTTGACTTCAATTTCATAATTTTTGTTAGGAAAAATTGGAATTTTGAAAATTGAGGCTAAACTAGCTAAAGCATCTGCAATTTGATTCCCCCCCCCCTAGGAATCACTAATAAATTGTATTATGAAAACTCTTCAAGAAGATCAAGTACTAAATTTCTATATGCCCTCAATCTAGGATGCTTGGACTGATATATACCCTATACCTGATTTATAACAAGCTCAAAATCTCCATGTACAACTATCCTCCTTGCTATCGGGAAAACCCCCCTATGGCTACACCAAGGTTTACAATGTAGGCATATCAATAACTGTTTAAAAGTATCCTACTTCTCTAACTACCCCAAACATTCCCCAGACTTATGCAAGAAAAGAAAAATGAGAAGGATCAGGTAACTGTACCTTTACTCTGCATTCGATGACAATCCTCTTGTGCTTGAAGGCTTTACTGAATGCAAACCTCCTCCCAAGGCTGGCCTGCATTCAAAGACAGACAAACATAAAGCTACAAGCATACATTTCATACATAAATAAGGGTTATATGTTAGAATAAAAACATAAATCAAATGCAAATATTCGACACATCATGTTTTGGGACAAGAAAAGTACTTCTTTTATTGATAATACAATGATCACTTACAACCAAAGTCGGCTATTACTCCTCGAACCTGGTCTGGGCTCCTCTTCACCAAGCTCCAAGTGCACCTCCGTGTATCTTTCTCCTCTCAACCTTCTTCTTGGGAAATGAAACGGGTTCTAATGGAGGAAACATGGAAAATGAGGAATTTTGAGGCAATGCTCACAACAAGGCTGCAAATGCTTGGGGCAAGGAGGGGATGTAAAATGACAAAGTTTCACTATTCTTATGTCTAGATATGGAATGAGACCCCAACACCTCCTTTTACAAGTATACGTGGGCTGTAGTGGTGCAACATGTGTACGTACGTGGGTTGTAGTGGTGCAACAAGTGTATGTACATGGGTAGTATTGGTGCAGGGCACGTACATCTTCAAAAAATGAATTTTTAAGAAGAGCAACTCAGTGATGGCTTGGCAAAAAATGCAAGTAAGAGGGCCAAATTCCAAGTATGCTTGTGTAAAGAAATTTAGGGTTATAATAGATGCCCCCTAATGTGTGAGGTCAGAAGAGAATTTGATGGGCAAAACGCATTACAAAATCTTCACCAATGTACGTAACGAGTGAGTTCAAGACCATAGTTTGGGAGGTGCCATCTGCAAAAAAAATAAAAATTGTCTCTCTAAGGCAGGCATACCTATGCTTGGAATGAAATAAATCATGGATGCCAATCAAATACACTACAGATTGACGTCATATAACTATGTAAATTGTATCCGCAAGCAATATACAACGGATCTACATCTCAAAATCAAAGATATACAAGTATAGTATCCATATTCAAGAAGCCAACGACGCCTGATGGCTGGAGATGAGGCCTTCAGAGCTTGAGCAACAACTTTAAGATATTAAAAACTCGGGTAGGAGTGTAATTTGAGTGTATGACTTCACTACCCAGAGGTCTTCGACAACTCATCGGGAAAAGACAAGAGGATCTCGATGATCAGGCATAAAACTTCATTGATTTTGAACAAGGACTTGATTGGACTTTTGGGATGGCTGGGCATGAGGTCAAGAGACAAACCGTAGAAAGGCCAACTCAAACTGGGTGAAAATTCCCTTGGAAAAGAGCACAAAAGATGATCAGACTCATGCAACATGACATTGACATAATTCACGATGTAGGAGGCAACACAAACTCTCCATGTGCTTGGAAGAGTAACGAAATGAAGGAGGACACAAGTCTATGTAGCGAGAACAAATTCCTAAGGTCATATTAGATCCCAAAGCTTGACGAACAAACAAAAGGATATGCTTTTTCCAAGGGCAACTCATTGTGATGCCAAAAAATAATATATATTTCCCGTCCCCTCTTTTTGGGTTTTTTGATTTTTTTTGTCTTTTTCAATTTTTTAAAGAGCTTGAAAAATAATAAAATAATTCTACGTTACAAAGGAGAAACAAGTGTCGCAAGCATACTAGTTCCAAGCACAAGGAACACACTAATGCTTAGAGCAAGGAGACATGTGCAGGAAAAGGACACTCGAGAAAATTTTTCAATGGGTAAAGGTGTCAGGTCGTAGAGGCAAAGTGCTACAAGGCTTGCGTATAAGGTTGCATGCTTCAAAGGTTTAGTTGAGAGCAACATGGACCCGACATTAGGCCAAAGACGTAGAGATGAAAATGCGATTAGCAAGACACAATGAAAACCCCTCCAATGTAATTTTTAACGAGCCTAGATAAGGTAAGCTCGATAGTTTTTCATTTTTAGAGAGTCTGAAAAATGTAAAATAAGACTCCACTAGGGTAAATTTTTCAGAAATAGTCTAGTTGGTTCGAAAAAGGGATGCACCGAAAAGACGTCTATTCAAAACCATTTTAATGAGTGTGACAAAGAAAATATCACTCGATAATCTTTTCAATTTTAAGGAGTTTGAAAAGAACTTAACTATGGACTCACAACCTTTTTCTAGATTTAGTCTCCTTAGCTCGAAAAAGTATAAAATTTACTGAGGAGAACTCTCTCAGCGAGACGAATCTCCCAAGGTGTACCTTTTTCCTCCATAATATACAGGCCGAAAAAAGGGGTCAACTCATGCCAATAGGTTTGATTTTGTACCAATTTAACGAGTGTGAAGGAACAATGTCACTCGATGATCTTTTCAATTTTAGGGAGTCTGAAAAAAGCTTAACTATGGATTCCGTGGGGGATGTTCTTTTGGACTAATTTAACGAGTGTGAAGGAACAAGGTCACTCGATGATATTTTCAATTTTAGGGAGTCTGAAAAGAGCTTAAATATGAACTTCATGGGGGTTCCTTTTTTGTAAATTTAGTCCCTCAGGCCCGAAAAAGGGTTAAACGTATACCTGAGAATACTCTTCTAGCAAACCAAAGTTCCTAGAGTATACCTTTGTTCGTAAAATTGACCATCCAGACCGAAAAAGGGGTAAACTACCGCCAGATAGATGCACCTTCAAGTTTTAGTTTGGTGAGTGTGAAGCATAACATGATCGGTCGACAATCTTTTCATGTTTAGAGAGTCTGAAAAGGGCTTAAAGAAGAATCCAAGAGGTTACTTTTATCAGTTAATCCAGACAATATTGAAAAGCATAAATGTAGTATCGTCGAATGTTGCTTTCGGATTTCAAAGCGAGCTTGAAAGACAACAAAGTATGCTCATATTTTGGATTCCTGAGGGTGAGGCCAAGAGTGATGATGCATCATGCGAATGAGGCTCAATCTCGTAATCATGATAGGACTTATAAGGACTCTCGAGCCTAAAGTCATTAGAGACAACATGGACACCAAAAGGTAACAAGGATCTATCTAGGGAATCCATGTAAAGGTAGGCTCTACCACTAAATTACGACACTTCTAAAGCAACAATGATGGTTCCGGATTGCACTTCGGTGGGATCGATCCTATGGTAAAGCAGAAAAGACAATGAGTTGCATAAAGTGGAGGTGGAAACCTAACTTATATGAAAAAAGTTGGAAAAATGACTTTTACCAAAGGACCTTTAAAAGTGACCCATATCCCAAAAAAGTTACCAAAACAAAAGGCAAAGTGCATCATAACATCCAATAAGAAACTCAAGAATCAAATTAAATGATTTTCAAGCTAGAAAAAATGACAAAAGGGTTCAAAAAAGTGGCAAAAAGGGCAAAAAAAGTCTATAAATAGAAGTTGACAACTCATTTTCACCATTGCAATTCGAAAATTAACCAAAAGGTAAAAAATAACCCTTTTCTAAAAGAGTTGATTCCGGGAGCTTCAGAGGACGAAACAAACTTCTGCTCAGACCAAGTAAGTATAAACTCATCCCTCTTGCATTTCAATACTTCTTTTATGCATAATTTTTAGTTTTTGAGGGGGCGCACCCTCTTAAAAAAGGGTGGCCCTACGTGTACGTGGGTTGTCTAAGGACAACCCACGTATGTATGTAGGCAGAGAACAGTCTGCCAATGTACATAAGTGACTGTGTCTAAGACAACCCGCGTACACCCTCAAAAGTATGGAAAAATAAAAAAGCAAGAGTTAACTCCCCTTTGAACTTGTCATTGAACATGATGTATGTCCACTGGAGAGAGAGGGAACATGAGGAAATTGACATCTTGGTCGATGAGGACCTTGCTGCTATCACTGCATTGAAACAATGCGGGTTATGGAATTTCTACCGGCGTCCATTCATGAGGACACAACCTAGGCTACTGAATGCCTTGGTGAATTATTGGCACCTTGATGTAGAGGTGTTGATGCTTGAGGGGCAGTCGTTGAATCCAAAAATTGAGGACATATATTTCTTGATTGGCCTCTCGAGGAGAGGGGAACTAGTCAATCTGCGTACATTCCCCTCTGGGCCCTTCAACATCACCGACTACATCAGGATGCATTGCGAGGCCGACACTGAGAAAGTAGGTTCTCAGGTGCCCATCCACAATATCACCAACTTATCACTGAAGGTGATCATTTTTCTTATTGGGCAGATCACTAGATCCGCAACCCTACACCAGGCTTCTCGGGCACACATGTATTATGCAATGCAGTGCCTAGATGCACAAATATTCGACTGGAGCATGACCATGCTTCACTTCATGAAGAGGCAACTTACAGAGTGCTGAGAGCATAGAAACAAGAACTTTGGGTTCGATACCATTTTGTGCGCGTTCTTCTTTGAGAGGGTACCCAGTCTAAGTTCCAAAGAGACTGTATGGGGGAATGTGGCCTCCTTCCCAGTGGTGTTTAGATGGGTGACATTTCTTCCACGACAGGGGGGAGGGAGGACCATAGAGGCCTTTGATGACAAGTTCTTCGACTGATGGGCATGACAGATTCCAGTGATAGAGTACTACCCCTAAGCTGGAATCAACTTTTCCAGGGATCCAGACATGCCCGTACCTCCCGGAGAGGAGCTAGGAGAGATAGGTACATGTGTTTTAAAGTTATTAAATTTTTAGTTTATTTTATATATACCATTTTTTATATGCATCATAGTATTTGAAAACTATGTATCTGTTATGTACAAATGTGGGACCTGTGCGCCTGACAAACTTCTCGAGGACTAGGCGGCGTCATTGACCAAAGGTAGTACCAACAACAACTGTCGGACCAGCAGTCGTAGGGGGACCTCCAGCTGGAGAGGCTGAGACAGTTTTGAGATGGGTGGAGTAGAACCTCATCATGCTCACTCATGCAGTTCCCATGGCTGAGATCAAGGATATCCCACCATCGATGCCACCTCATGTAGTTGGGGTGCCACGAACTTGGGTCCAACTCTTCTGGCGTTTGGAAAACGTTGTTGTTCACTACAACAGGGCCAATAGGACCTGAGATTAGATATGATGGACTATCATGTGTCGAGGGAATGTTTTGTATATTTTTGAGGGCATAAGCCTAGTGATGTATATCAGATTACTATTTTTGAGGCGTTTGCGCCCACCTATGTACTCTGACACTTTTCAAGATATATATATATATATATATATATATATATATATATATATATATTTATATTTACATATTTTTATATGTCTTATGGATCACATTTTTACAAATGTATGTACATGTGTTTGTGTGTGCTTATTTTGATGTGTTTGCAATATGCCAATCTAATACTTGATTAGCTAGAGTATATGTGATTTGATTTAATCTTCTAGGAACATGGATATATGTAATGTAATCAAATAAGCGTTCTAAGAGACATACCCTAAGGAAACGTTGGTGTAAATTAGGATCATAAATGCGGTAAACTCCATCTAACTGGGACACAACAAGCTGAGCATATAAATAGACCCGAAGGTGAGAGATACCATGAGATAAAGCATCAAAAAGAAACTCTATCACTGCACTATACTCGACGACATTGTTTGTAGCGTCACATAGAAAAATGTAATGTCCCCATTTTGGGACATTATAACATTACAACATTTCAGAGTGTTATGCCTACCCGAGTATCCAGATAGGGGCAATAGAGAGTTCGAGAGATATTGAGGGGTTTATTTGGGCCCGAATTGCATTGATCATCATCAAGATCCATTCTGCATAGCTGGGCTTTGGTTTCGTTGCATTCCGACGATTTTCGTAATTTTGAGTTATTATGGGTCACATCTTAATTAAATTCACTAAGAAGGTCATAATGGGCATATTACTTGGAGAAACCTCTTAGTGTAATAGCTCATCGGAATTGGGAGGAAGAGCACTATAGGATAAGATGATGAGAAGTGACTTTTAGTGGCCGGAGAAGCCATCAAGATGGATAAATCACTTTTTAGAGGTAAAATGGTTAATTAATTAATTAATTAAGTGATTTAATCAAGGAATAGTAAAATAAAGTAAAATTCACTTGGAGGGAAAAGGTCAACAACGAATTAGGGTTTCAGGAAGCTATAAAGGAAGGGTAAAGCAACCTAATTCATTATGCATTGTTATGATTTGATGTTGAGAGTTCCCAGAGGATGAGGAGAGACGACCTTACTATTTTGTGGATTTCTGGAGGAAACCACCACCATTGATCGGTTTCGGTGTTGAGAGAAACACCCTAGCCCATCGGAGATACCATCTAGGTATTTCACCATACTTTTCAGGAGTATCCATTGCAGAGTGTGCAACTCAGCCAGTGAGGGCGCAAGTCAATTTGAGGGTTTGGAGAGCTGCATGAGATCCGTATCCAGATTGCAGTTTCCTTCCAACCCATTTGAGATCCAGCCAGGGTGCTTCTATTGAGCCATCTATCATCATATTCTGATGGTGGAATGTTACAGATTGACTCATTCAACCATTTAGGGCGCATCTCTTCCAGACAAACATTTGGTGTTGCATGCAAAGTTTCAGAGTAGATCCGGACAAATCCTTCCGACCCATTTACTTATTTGGCAAGACGATCGTTTTGAACCATATAGCAGTAGATTCTGTTGGTGGAATCCTTTGGGGCGCATCCAGTGCTCTAGGAGGTGTGAAAACCCCCCGGGGGTCTAGATCCAGTGCCTTAGAGACCAGATTCAAGATTCAACACTCACCCATTTCAGTCTAGAGGCCAGGGTGCTTCTTTTGGAGCAGTTTCCAGCGTATTTCGATGGTATGAACTTTCAGACGAGTTTTCCAGCTAGTAGCGGTTACCGTACTTCGCCAGAATCGCATATTTTCGTTGACCCATCCGTGCATGCATAAGATCTGCTATCATCTTCTGATCACAGGTATTTTTATGTTATTTGATTGTATTCCAGTACTGATCCAT
>JASDQU010303749.1:0-13729 GCA_032191745.1 Picea mariana | reverse complement strand
TCAAGACTCGAATATTTTCTTACTTTATCATTGACCTATCGCTGCACCAATCGTCTTTCCTCCACATTGCAGATCTCATGACTGGCCTTCAAACTTGGTCACCCGTCTGAAACAATTTAGATATGCAAAATCTAACATATCTAGTTCTCAAAAATACTACAGTAAATCAGATATGAAGCATTCCACTGAACCACTGTGTTATTTCCTCTGCATGAGGCGGTTTTCTGGTCAATACCAAGTGGTTGATTCTGGTGCACTGGGTGAACTCCAGATCAGATCGCTGGTAGAGAGTTTTGCAGCCACTGAAAAGAAACCGTAACCTTCTTGATATCCGGTCCCTTGAGCATGGACGCTAAATGAGCAGCTCTAACTATTTTCCTAAATCAAAGGTGGGCAGACCAGATACAGTTTTCAACAACTTGGAGCGATGGGGAGATGGCAATTAAATGGTCTTCTTTACGGATCCGACTACTGCGCATCTTTCACGATTTCATGTATATAACACAGAACCGAAAACTAGACTAATCTGTATCCACTCAGTACATGATTATCAACAAATTAAACAATCTCCATATTTCAGATCTAGAGTCTAATGTGCCCGAAGACTAGATCTATGTATTATGGAAATAAAATATTCTTCAACATGGGTAAAGGGAATGCAAAGAATTGAAACGGTTGGATATTGAAGAGAATGGCACCCAAGAGGGAATTTTCTAGGAATAGTGGGCGTGGAAGCTTGTGCCCAATTACAACAGATTTTGTGCCAAAATACACGACTCAGAAGTCAATCTTGGTGATGGTGAAATAATTCAAAAAATCAAAATTTGCCTTACATGATTTCGCTGTAAATTCCGGTACACTGTAGTAGAACACGCGCCAAAGTTCTAATTTCGTCCGTACAATGTCCCGGTTGTGGCTCTCTTTATTTTCATGATTGCGCATCCCAAAGATTATAGATCTGCAATTTTTTGGGGGTGTAGGAATCTAGGCTTCATTTTCTTCATGCGCATCTTATCACCATCATCTCAACTCGTTTAATATTAATCGTTTTTATTGATAAAATATAGATAAGAACAACAAGATAGTAGAAAATGATTACTAGCCAATACTAATGTATTCATACTAATGGTATATATTTATAGTACAATGGGAGATGCCATCTCATAGAGAGTTTTTCTCAGATCCTAAAATCATGCATGATAACTAAACTAGAGAAACTTAACTAACTTATTAGTCATCACTTAAGGATATATTACTAATATCTTAAATGAATAATATAAATATAAGTGACAATTAGACTTAGTGATTGGTACGGTAAACCATAGACTACTAACTTTCAAATGATTATTTTAAAAGATGCAAAAGTTAAATAATATTATGACCATTGTGATGAATGTCAAGAGGCGATGATGGCACCATCATGTAGCTTATAAGTGGCAAGTAGGTTAATGAATAATCCATGTTAATTAGACGCTCTAATGATTGACACACTGATTAATCTCTAAGTTTTCAATAGGTATACCCCTCTATGCATAACAAGCTCGTAATGTTTGTGTAATGTGGATTTCCTTGCATAACAAGCTCGTAATGTTTGTGTAATGTGGATTTCCTTGTTTGAACTTTTTGGAAATAAATTGCGTAGGAAGTTTTAAAGGTTCAATGTTTCTAGTGGATACTCCACTCATTATTAGGGATAAATGAAACTAAAGAGTTAGAGAAGAGTATTGAGTTATGGATTTAAACAATACAAATAAAGAAATAATTGTTGTGGAAAAAGGAAAGAAGCCATTGTAAACAAATAAATAATTAAAATAAGTTAGTTGTTGTGAAAAATGAAAATGCTTATAATTTAATATTACAAATGAGAATGCTTTTAATAATAAAAATTAAAATAAAATAAAAACATTTTTAATTTTACATTAAAAACAATTTTTTTTATTTTTTTATTTTTATTTTTATTTTTTTTTATGATGGAGACATGAAATAACATGAATGATTATTATTAAATGAAAATAATAGATTTAATGAGGTGTTCCTCTGCCTCTATAGTAATGAAACTCTGCGGTTCTGTGGCTCCGGGGGCCCGTGGCCTGCACCCTGCGGTCACGAGCCTCCCTCCTCCATGACTGCAACTCTCTTTGCCCGTCGGTTTCATGAACCCTCTGACAAGTCTACAGGCCCGAACCCACCCTACTAACCAAACCCTCCCACTTTCCTCAACGACTTTCCTCTTGCCTCCTTCGTTTGCGCTGCTGCGTATAGTGCCCTGAGCTACTTGCGAACAATCTAAATTTGTAGCAGTGGTTGACTTGCCATTAAGGAAGGGAATCCCAATGGCCACATGCGATGATGAAGTAGACTACTCACCAGATCCAGGAGAGGTGCTCCCTTGGATGGGAACAACTGGCAACCCACCAACCTCTGCCCGATAACCATTATTCACATCAAATTTGTTGAGTTCTCCACCGCCTTCCTTGCCTCCTCCGTCCCCCAGAGCAATTTATTCCATAACTCTCTAGGGTAACAAGATCTTACCCTTTTCAAGTCTCAAGTTCCCTAGCTCGGATGCGATCTTTGGGACAACATTCTCTCGGCCCCGACAGTCCCCCTCTCCTCACGTTTTGACAACAATTGTCTCCACTGCAATGCTCCTCTCCCACAAGCTTCCACAACTCCCCTCTCCCTAGCACACTATGACTTCTTCTCCTCGCCTTCCCCTGCTGCTGTTTCCTGGACCTTCTCGGATCCCGCAGTGAACCCAGTTTCTAATCAGGGCCTGGGAGATCTTCGGGTACACCCCGAGACACTACCGCAATCGCTCTTCGAAGAACATAATGAAAGGGTCGTGCAAGCTCTAAAACTAAGCCAAGATTTCTCCATGGAGTGTTACTTTCTTTTTTAGGGCTAGGACCACACTCTAGGTCATGCACCCCCAAAGTTGGAGCGAGGGTTTTTCGCAGAAAATCTCCAACCCTTCAACCTCAACGGCTAGGACCTCATCCAATGTGAAGCACCAGGCTCCCGCCCTCCCTTCGACTCAGATCCAGATGGCCAAGGCACTTCAGGGCAAAGGAGGAAGAAGCGAAACAAATGTCTAGGGTCTTCCAAGGTATATCTAAACTTCATCCTCGGTGACAACCTTACAATGGCAGGGGTCTCGACAATGGCAAACAAAACTCTAGTGGGGAAAGCTTATGGCCAATAGTTCAGCGAAAAAACCCTGCTAGCCTGGGCCGCCACAAATTGGGGCGCAAATTCCACAAACTCGCCCAGTATTTTCCGTCTCTCTAGAGGTTGGTTTATGATTATTTTCGTCGAACCCTCCTAGGCCATGTACACACTCCAAACTAGTTGGACAATTGACTCTTCCCCGATCCTTATGAAACTCTAGAACCCTACCTTCGACACTGCCAACGAGCGTCTGGACTCCATCCCGATTTGGGTTCGCCTACTAGGTCTCCCTTCACACCTCTCATCAGAAACTTGCTTCAAAGCAATAAGGAATTTTCTATGGGAATACATAACAACATACATGGGTTTTCTGGCCTCAGGAGAAATGGCGGTTGCTCGAATTCTGGTCTCTCTTAACATCAGTGAATGGTTAAGAGAATTCCTCAACCTCACTGACCTGGGATACACAAGAGTACAAATCCTAGACTATGAAGGTGTGCCCTTCTGCTGTAGACGCTGCCATGATTACGACCACGTGGTCAAAGACTGTCCAAAATATTTCAGGAGGTGCTCTGGACACTAAGCACATGAAGCCAGGCGTCAAGGTCGGGAACACCAAGATGCAGCAGGGTGATTTTCCTCCTTTTCAGTGTCAAATTCTGCGGGGACACCTTACCCCTCTCCAACATCATACCAGGACTCCCCGACAACTAATCAACTGGAGCCAGTCAGAAATGCCTTAACACTCATCCCAACAGTTGGAGAAGAGGCATGCTCTGACCACATCCCCGAGAAAACTCCTCAACAACTAATCAACAACTAATCAACAATTTCTTGGGTATGCATCTCTCTTTCCCCCGCCCTGCAACTGGTTTACTAAATACTTTCAATTTTATCTTAAGAGATTACATCTCCCCCTCCCCTTTTCTCCCTCGCACCTCCATTGTATCCCTAAATCCCCTTTTTCCCTTCGCCTCCCTCCCCTCTCCTCCACTATTCGAAGACACCCCTCCGACCGCCTCTCCTCCTTCCTCCCCAACCTCTTGGTCCAAAGAGAAACCATCCTCTGAAGGATCCGAGAACTCCATCATTCGCTTTCACCTCTGCAACAGATCAATCACTATCCCCACCCCGAACCACAAAGGTCTTGGGCCTACCCCGGATCCCTTGAAAACAAAAGAAGGCTGAGGCAAGCCTTCACACCTCTCCTTCGCATAACCTCATGCATTGTTGGACATGGCTTCATGCCGACATAAATCTCTCCTTGGGGCCCTTAGAGCAAAAAAATCTCTTGTCGAGGTTCCCCCATGAAGCTTCTCTCTTTCAATTGTCGAGGTTTAGCGAACCCCCCAAAAAAAACCCGCTCTAAAAAGGTTGGTGACTTTGCACCAACCAGAAGTTGTTCTCCTCCATGAAACACTAGCAGATGAACGCACAACCACAAAATCTCTCTCAACACTCTTCCCAGGTTGGGATTTCCTGGGGCTTGACGCCCGTGGTAGATCAAGAGGCCTAGTCATTGGTTGGCTCTCCAGAAAGATAAAGCCCCTAAACTCTTGGGCCTCTGAATCCTATCTAGGACTTGAGGTACTAGTAAAAGGTTTGGGGATGAATCTCAAGATCCTAAATATATATGGGCCACACACAGATGAGATACACTTCTAAAACTCCCTCTTCAGCAAGGAGCTATTAAGATTAGAAAATCTAATTATCCACGGTGACCTCAACTTCTCCCTCGGTGAAGCAAAAAGTTGGGGCCCCTCGACACACCCAGATCCTCAAACAACATTCTTTAGCCACTTGTTGGCTACAAATGGCTTCATTGACATCGCGCCAGTCAAACTGCTCCCCACTTGGAGAAATTTAAGAGTTGGGGAAGCACAAGTGGCAAAAAGATTAAACTGGTTTCTGATCACCGAACCACTATCATTACTTCCTCTCCAATTTTGTCAATGGATAGAAAGCAGGGGAGACTCAGATCCCCTGTATGGTTAACCTTCGAAGAAGGTCCAAAAAAGTTGACAACCCCCTTCAAATTCAACTCCAAATGACTCAAAGAAGACAACTTCCAAAAATTGGTGAAATCAAATTGGACTCCCCTTCAGGATTCGAGGGAAACTCCGATAGCCATACAATTCATGGAAAATTTAAAAAAAATCAAGAATTTGGTCATTCCCTGGGCAAAAACAAAAAAAAAGGAAGAGGAGCAAGAACTCAAAAGAATTGAGGACCAACTGGAGGCAATATACCAAGATTCTGAGTCTGGATTCTCATCGGAAGCTTCTCGAGAAATTCTTAAAAACCTAGAGGCAAAGCGAAGGAAAATACTGGCTGATAAAGAAGCATCCTCAAGACTAAAGAGCAGGCCAATCTGGCTCGAAAATGGGAATGAAAACTCAAAATTCTTTCACGCCTTCGCCAAAGGTCGGAAAGCGGCTAATACAATCTGAAGCTTAAAGGATCAGGAAGATAGACCAGTCACTTCCTTCAAAGGGCTATCAAACTTGGGGGAAAATAATTTCCAGACATTATTCAAAGAAGACTGTAGGGCCAACTTAGCCGACATCATCAAACTGACTCTTTATTTCCCTAGCTTCATTGACGAGAAAGGAAACCGAGATTTTTTTGCAGAAGTCACTGAAGCCGAACTCAAAGACATGCTGCAAAGTTTCCAAAAAGATAAAAGCCCCAGTCCAGACGGCTGGTCAATTGAATTCTATATGGGTTTCTTCAATCTGATCGGAGGCAATATTCTCAAAGTCATAGAGGAATCCAGATTAAACGATAGAATTCACAGACCATTCAACACCACCTTCGTAGCTCTTATCCCAAAGGTAAATGATCCTCTCTCCTTTGATGATTTCCAACCCATCTCTCTTTGTAATTGCATCTACAAAATTATCGCAAAGGTAATCTCGAAAGAATAGTTTGGATTCCTTGAAGGTAGAAAAATCCATGAAGCAATTGGGATAGCTCGGGAGGGGCTCCATAGTCTGAAAACCACAAAATCCAAAGGCACCATCTTAAAGATTGACCTCTCCAAGGACTTCGACAGGGTAAGATGGTCGTACATCAGACTTCTACTCACCCATCTCGGCTTTGAGGTCCCTTTCATCAAGTGGATAATGGCTTGCATCTCCTCGGTCTCCTTTCCGGTCCTCATAAATGGAGGAGCCTCACCTTTCTTCACCTCCGAAAAAGGACTACGCCAAGGATGCCCCCTCTCCCCTCTACTCTTTCTGCTAGTGGTCGAGGGACTTAGCAGGGCTATATCAAATGCAGTTAGATCAAGGGATTTTCATGGAATACAGCTAACCACAAGTATAAGTACCACACATTTACCTTTTGTGGACGACATCCTCATCTTCTGCAATGGTCGAAAGCAGGATGCAAAAGTTCTTGCAAATATCCTCTCCATCTTTCGCTCGACAACTGGTGTGCAAATAAATATTCAAAAATCCACACTTTCCTTTTCTAAAATGGAAAGGGAGGAGGAAGAAATCTACCGAATGCTCTTTCCATTTGCTTTCCAAGATTTCTTAGAAGACCTAAAATATCTTGGTTTTCACCTAAAACCAAATAACTATCTCAAAAAAGACTGGAAATGGCTAATCTCCAAACTGGAGAAAAGACTATCTGAGTGGAGCTTTAGGTGGCTCTCAAGAGAAAGAAGACTCACCTTAACCAAAGCAGTACTAGAGGCCATCCCAGTTTATTGGATGTCACTGGCTTGGATACCGAAAGGAACATTGGAAAAGATTAGAAAAGTTTGCTCTCGATTCATTTGGTCAGGTTCGGGAAACAAGATCACATAGTCATGGGTAAAATGGGATCGTCTAGCCCGGCCAAAAGCTCTAGGAGGATGGGGGATTAAAAACATTTTTTTGTTCTCAAAGGATTTGGCAACAAAAATAGTTTGGCGCCTCATCTCAAACAACAACCTTTGGTCTCTAGTTATCATCCAAAAATACATAGCCCCAGAGACAGTTGAAGACTCGATCAGATCCACAAACAAGTCACACAAAAATTGCTCCATCTTCTGGAAAGCTCTTTTTTTCTCCTTTCCAATAATTGGAGAAGGACTTGCCTGGAGAGTAGGTAGAGGAAATCTCCTCTGCATTGGAGCAGATCCCTGGCCTGGAAGTGGGAACTCTCACATTCTCCCTCTGGAGCTCATCAATGTCCTCCATAGGCAAAATATCTTCCTACTCTCCCACCTGGCCGGCTCAAGCAATACTACTCTTTGGAATTAGGGATGGAAAATAACGACTGATCTTGGGCTAACATGAGCCTTTACAACTCAATACAAAAATTATATTGCAGCACTACAGGTCAAACACATAAGACTCCTTGACATGGAGGATGAGCTAGTCTGGTAAAAGGATCCTTCAGGAGCTTACACCCCAAAACTAGGCTACATCGCTTTAAGCATGGACCTCTTTCAACAACACCAAATTTGGTGGTGGAAAGGACTCTCGAAGCTAAAATGTCCACAAAAAGCCAAAATCTTTCATTGGGTAGCCCTAAATGGAAAATTTCCTACTTGGGAAATTCTACAAAAGCGACAGTTCAAAGGGCCTGGAAGATGCCCCCTCTGCCACTCTGAAAATGAAACAACTTTCCATTTGCTTATCTCCTGCCCCTATACCCAAAGACTATGGACGAAAGTCTCAGCTAACATTGGAAAAAATTGCACTTAGGGAAGACCAAGTCTGGAACAAGCTTGGGAAGCCTGGACCCACGATGCAAGATATAAAGAACTAAAATCTCTCCCCCTCATCATAAACTGGGGCATTTGGTTGGCCCGAAACACAACACTCTTCCTTGGCAAAGATTTCGTCCTAGAAAAAGCAACAAGACAAAGTCTCTCAATTCTATCACATTTTTCGCAAACAAAAAAGGTCCAAACATACAACTGATCCAAACAGAGACACTAGATAAATCAAAGCCTTGGGTGTACTTTGATGGGGCCTCACAAAATCAAAATTGTGGGGGTGGATTTGTACTTCATTTTACGGAAAATCTTTCCTTTCACATAAAATTGGGGCTCAGACATGGTACAAACAACTATGTAGAGCTATTGACTTTAAAAGTACTACTTCTCTTTGCAAAAGAAAAAGATCTACGACATCTCCAGATCTTCGGAGACTCAATGATCGTTATAAACTGGGCAAGAAAACTTTAGTAGTGTCACAACATTTTCCTCCTCCCTCTTCTGGAGGACATCCTTCGCTTGATGGAAGAATTTGACACTGTGACTATCTCCCATGTCTACAGGAACAAGAACATGGTAGCAGACACACTCTCAAAAGCAGGGCTCCCCCTTGCATTGGGTCAATGGCACATCACATAACACAATGATGGAGATTCTCAAGCTTGTTATCATCGACCTTTTATAGACACAACAATTCAACAGCAGGATCAACAACAATAGTAAAATTTTTGGATGAAATGTTTCCTTTTTATCAAACTCAACAGTTCAACATTAGGATCAACAACAACAATTGAATTTTTTGTTGAAAAGTTTACACGGACACAAGGATCCAACAAAATAAAATCTTACCTTTTTTAGCAACTTATCTTTGCAAAAAGCTTTCAACATTGGTTCAATACAAAATCTCATTTTAAAGACTTTTAGACTCAAACACCTTGTTCGTGGTGTTAAATTTTAGTTTTTTAAACTAACATTTCCAAGGCCTCCCTTCAAGGCATAAAGTCAAGGATATTTTTTCTCTGGTACATATTTCTACACCTATGAGGTGTTATGCTCCTTAAATCACCTACATAATGTAATTTTGTCTCTTTGAATGAATAAAATTACGCTTTTTCCATTGAAAAAAATGAAATGAAAATAATAATCATAAATAATTAAATAATAAGTTAGTTATGAAAAATAAAAATGCTTATGCGATTATTATTTAATCAAATAAATGATTAAATAATAAGTTAGTTATGAGAAATGAAAATGCTTATAATTTAATATTAGAAATGAGAATGTTTTCAATAACTAAAAATTAAAATAAATTGAGAATGTTTTAATTCAATATTAAAAATTAAAATTAAAGATATTTATGATAATGATATAAAATAAAAATTAAAAGATATTTATGATAATGATATAAAATAAAAGGAGATCAAATAAAAAATAAAAGTAATAAAAAGTTATGAAGTTAGTAAGATAAATATAGAGGTTATAAAGAAAATAAACATAGAAGTAAAAAGTTTTAGAAGGAAAGGAAAGGTTTAATGGAGAGAACAAATATTTATAAATAAAAAAAGCTTAGAAAAGAGTAATTATTGATTGAGGTATGTATGATGGGTTTTTAAGATTTGTTGAATTTGTAGTCATTTTTAAAATTAAAATTATTGGGGTGGATTTTATAAAGTTTATGTATATTTAATAAAGATAAAGTTTTATTGATTTTGGCTACCTAAACATTGAGTTACGGAGGTGATGGCGAGTTTTTATTGCACATTCCCTATATTTGTTGATTCAAATGCTATGGCTAGCTTGAGATGAGTGGAATGAGTTGCAGATCAACTTAAGTTGGGATAATATTTCAAATTAGCCTTTTATACCAAATTTCAAATTACACTAACTGTGGATCGTGTAAACAACCATAACGACGACAACACCACACCTTAAAGGAAGCTCAACATTCAATTATATAGGATGAAGGGGTGACATGGAGATGTGGAGGGCCACTTATTGCTCCCGACAAGCATCAACAGGGATGATGAGCGAATGAATAGTAGGGATGAGAGCATATAAGGGTTGCACCGAGAGTAGCGAGATGCTCTACAACTCAATATGAGGGAGATGTTGTCTCATTAGCGTGATGTTAGATTAGATAATGTTACATAATAATAATAATAATAATAATAATAATAATAAAGTCAATTCAATTTAAAAAAAAGACGTACTTACATATCTAGATAACAACATATAAATTAAAATTTATACATTAAGAAATTTGATTTACACATTAAGAAATTTGATCACTCTACTGCTTGATATATATATATCCAGGTTTAAGATGAATTTATGCTAATTTAATATACATTGGGTATGCAAAGTATTCGATTCAAGGGATCACTCAGAGCCACGAAACTTTTGGAATCCCAAGTTAATTTAATCCCTCTAATACTTGATATATCTAGATTTAAGATAAATCTATACTAATTTAGTATACATTAAATATACAAAATATTCGATAAAAAAATCACTCAAAACCACAAAACCTAAACCTTTGGTATCCCAAATTTTCTTAAAAAAATAATATACAAATTTCAAGCTTTTATGATTAAAATCTTACCCTTGACACCTTAATTGCTTGCCTATGATTCAACTTGTTCATACAATTTAAAAATTTAAAAGGTCCTCCCAATGCTATCATCCCATAGTTTCGATGTAGAGTTTCATTGGGCAGAAGTGATCATCTCCTATATTGGAAAATAGTTCGCAAATCCTCCCTCCCGCCATTAGATACGCTCGTCCGTGAGGGCATCGTGTATCATCCATTGATTTGCTTAACATTTCCATGGCCTCCAACCCTTATATGCTTTCGTCCCTACTATTCATTAACTCAAGGACATGATTATTTAATCAAATAAATGGTTGAATAATAAGTTAGTTATGATAAAAATAAATGTTTATAATTTAATATTAAAAATGAGAATATTTAAAAAAAATAAAAAAATAAAATGTTTTAAATAATTAAAAGTAAAAGATATTTATGATAATGACATAAAATAAAAATGAGATCAAATAAAAAAACAAAATGAATAAAAAGTAATGAAATTAATAAGATAAATATAAAGGTTATAAAGTAAAAAAACACATTAGTGGAAAGTTTTAAAAGGAAAAGAAAGTTCAAGAAAGAATTAAGGGTTTAATTTAGGAGAAAAAATATTTATAAATAAAAAAGTTTAGAAAAGAGTAATTATTGATTGAGGTATGTATGATGGGTTTTTAAGTTTTGTTGAGTTTGTAGCCATTTTCAAAATTAAAATTATAAGGGTGGAATTCATAAAGTTTATGTACATTTAATAGAGACAGGGTTTTATTGGTTTTGGTTACCTAAATGTTGTGTTAGGAAGACAATGACGAGTCTTTATTACACATTCCCTATATTTGTTGATTCAAATGCTATAGCTAACTTGAGATGAGTGGAATGAGTTGCGAATCAACTTAAGCCCAGATAACATTTCAAATTAGCTTTTTATACCAGATTTCAATTTACAGTCACGATGGATTGTGTAAACAACCACAACGATGACAACAACACACCTTAAAGGAAGCTCGACGTTAAATTATATAGGATGAAGAGGCAACATGGAGGTGTGGAGGGTCACTTATTGCCCCTGACAAGCATCGACATGGATGACATGTGAATGAATAGTAGGGATGGAAACATATAAGGGCTGGAGGCAACAAAAACATTAAGCAAATCAGTGGATGATAGAGGATGGCCCGACGGACGAGGGTATCTAATGGTTGGAGGATTCGAGAACTGTTTTCCAATGTAAGAGATTTTCACATCTGCCCAATTAAACTCTGTATGGAAACTATGGGATGACAATGTGAGGACCTTTTAAATTGTATGAACAAGTTGAGTCATAGGCAAGCAATTAAGGTGTTGATCCGGATTTATGAGTGGAACGAAATGAAAACACAGATTTATAATATTAATATAGACAGTAGTATAAACGTTCTACCTTTTGTAGGTTTTTCGACAACTTTTTCTGTTTGATTTTGCCTGAAATCCGGTGATGAATGGTTGGATCTGCAGATCTGAGTGGCTAAGTTTGTATAATCCGAGTGCCCCAGGGGTTTTTCATCACGCTAAATCCATTTATGCATTCATAAATGCAATTTAAACAACAAAAAAAAATGATTTTGTCCAAATTTACATCGTCGGATTCCGGCCAAAAAACCCAAAAGGTAGAACGTCTAGCCAACACCTTAACACAGAGACACAATGAATAATAACAAAGATACAATAAAACTTGACTTCTATTAAATAATAAATATGCTGAAACTGTAAAATGTAGACTGAAACAAGCTTGCTAGAATGGTGACAACTTATCTTTGAGAAGAGATGTGACGGCTACACTCACTCGCAAGAAGATGATTGCAATGAGGCTCTAAAAGCCTTTTCTTTACTATAAACATGAATGCCAAAACCCTAGACATCCAAAACCCTAACCCTAAGAGATGAAGCGCCAAAAGTCATGTGGACCCGTTGGGGTAAGTTAGTACATCAACTTCCCGGTGTCGTAACTTTTGCATACGATCTTCGTTTTAGGCGCACGATAGCCTGTTGGAAAGGTCTATTCGAGTACTACAAATTATGCCCTCAAACTTTGACTTTCATATCAGTTTGTCTATGGCGAGCCCTAAAAACGCTGTTCAGGGCCTCAAAATGGCCCCAGAAGTTCAAGACTCGAAAACTAGGAAAAAACTGCAAAACTGAAAAACTACCAAGATGAACCACTTTGGAATAGGTGGGTGGCCACCGATATCCACCTGGATCAGGGGTTAAGGGAAAGATTTGAAACATAAAAGCTTGAAATTTGTACATTATTTTCTTCAAAGAAAACTCGAGATTTCAAAGATTTCATGGCTCCGAGTGATCCCTTGGATCGAATACTTTGCATGCCCAATGTATACTAAACCAACGTAGATCCATCTTTAACCTAGATTTATCAAGCATCGAGAAGGATACATTTTTTTAATGTGTAAATATATATATATATATATATATATATATATATACACTTAAGTAAACTTTATTATTATTATTATTTTAATGTAATGTTATCTAATCTAACATCATACTAACATGACATCATCTCCCCCATACTACATAGAACACCTCACCACTTTCGATGCAATTAAATGTTTATATAAAACAACATTAACAAAAAAAAAAATCAACCAAAACATGCATGGTAGAACGAAACAATTACAAATACATAAAATAGTTTCCTAAACCAAAAGTATTGGACGACCATGTTTTAAACAAAATCCCTCCCTAAAAAGAGACCTACAACATAAATATAATTTACAATCACACTTAACAAAGTTCTAGCCCAAAAATATCTTCCAAAAATTTAAACCTAATACACGTTTTTTTTTTTCCAAGTGAAAATTGCTCCAATTTATAAAAAGTATAAATTTTTTACAAAGCTATGCTGACATCAAAACAGAAGTTCGAACAGTCCACCAGACGGAGGGTACAATAATCGGCCAGTTTCAGACAGAATGCATCCCAAAGAGAGAAGAATAAAACAGTCAATACAACCACAGGGCCCCCAGCAAAAAGATGATTATCCCAAATCATTCAAACACATTTATAGAAGTGGATGGGCTCACAACCCCTCTATCCTTATGGAAAATCGTGAGGCGTCCAACAGCTCCCTGTAAGGCCTCTTTGGAGAGAGCGTCCGCCTCTCTGTTGAGAGATCTAGGGATATGAAGAAATTTAACGTCAGTGAAGGATTTGGACAGTTCCAACGCTTTGGTCTTCCAGCTATCATTGTGGACTGTATGAAA
>JASDQU010303742.1:0-13686 GCA_032191745.1 Picea mariana | reverse complement strand
CATGATCATCAAGGTTAAGCAATTTTGCACTATGAAATTGTGAGGATTCATCAAGCCCAACAATTTGACAGAGAGAACCCAAGGAAAGAGGAATAATAAGGATGGCATGGCCAAGAATACTGAAGTATCAAAACGACATGATTTCTCCAGACAAGGAAACATGGGCAGTATTATTGCAAGGAATACAAGGAAAGGTAAGAGAAAGAGAAGTTTCCCAGGAAATGAGTTACAAAAAATAGGAACCTCAACATGTTGTGAAAACTATGGAACTTATTAGGTAAAGGAGTAAGTTAATAGGTAGACAAACTTAATCATTTTTTCATAAAAATCCATTCCTAAATTTATTAGGAATTCTATTGAAAATTATAGTTCCATTAAATTGATGGGAAATTAAATCATAAATCTTTATAATGATCCTTAAGGGTTTTAATTCATTTTAGATCATTTTAGGAATATCAAAATTGTAGTAGGAATTTTGTTTAAAACTATAGTTCCATTAAATTGATGGGACATTAGATCATAAAATTTTATCCTTAAGGGTTTTAACTCATTTCAGCCCATTTTAAAAACATCATGATAGAAATTTCAAAAAAAGTAAATGAATCAAGATGGAACTTTACCTTGTCCCAAGAGAAATAGACTCATGGCAAAGGTTGAGTTTATCCACTTTTTAATTCACTCCATTAAATAAAATCAACATGGAACTTAGCTTAGCCAAAAAACTAAACTCACAAAAAAGTTGAGTTTGTTGACTTTTTAACTAACAACATTAGATAAAGGAATGCACGGCTGGGAAAATGTCGTCGAGAAAGTAGAAAGATCCCTGTGACAAGAATGTCTCGAGTAGCAAAACCCTCTTGAAAAATGACGCAAATACAAAGAGAGAGTTGTTGGAATTATTGTGATCGGGATAGACCGTGTATGTGAAACAAGTATGAAAACCATAGATGTGTATTAACAGATAAGGAGGGGATAATTATAAACGTTCTACGACTTGAACTTTTTTCGACAATCATCATCGAAATCTGGTTATAAAAGAATTGTTGGAATTGCAACTTTTCATTGTTGAATTTGCATTTTTTATTGCAAAAATGGAATCAATTCCCTCAAAAACCCCTATTACACCTGATTATGTAATCTCAACAATGTCTATAATCCCAACAATTATTCTAAGTTTTTGGCTAGATTTTGGAAAAAATAATCGAAAAAATATTACCAAAAAATCGAAGCACGTTAAGACTACGCGGACAAGGAGGCCCAAGGTACCAACGAAGCATTATTGGACAAGTTGAAGGGTAAAAAATTCAGTGCAATTATAATATGACGTGATGTTGGTGCAAGMAAAAGTCCTTAGTTTCTCCTGTCCTTTGATCTCCTTAAGTCATAGTGCTTCATGACTCAAGCACTTAAGAAAAAATCCTTCTTACATCTTCATGTGGATGTCTTTCTCCTTCACCTAAACTTACTTTTATAATCTTGAGTCATGACCGAATCAAACATAACCCTAATATCCAAAGTGATTGACGGTTGAGATTAGATCTCACCTCACTTGAGATCAATGGCTAAGATTCATTTAATTCATTGATATTAATAACTTTATCATTTCGTTAAATTAAAATCACTTTAATTATAATATCACTTTACTTTAATAATTCATTTAATTAAAGTAAATTACTAAGTTAGAAGGATTTGGATGACTTCCACAAGTCTAGACACTTAGACTTGTGAAGAAGTACCTATCTGATGCTACAAACATCAACACTCCCTCTCAGTGAGGAAGGTACTTCTCAAAGAGACACTTGGAACTGGTTTTCCCTCCAGTCCTGGCACAATGTTCCACACATCATCCTGCACCATGGCATCCCTCCAAACCTACTGGTATGTTTCTTCCTGGGCACTGGAAGACTCAGAATCAATTGTGCTACTTATTTCCACCATGAAATTTGTAAACTTCCTCAAAGACCTACTCTCCATGAATATGCTCCTAGGGGCCTTCAACATGATCCTGAGCATACCTCAATGTCTACATGAACCATATTGGTCCCCTGACAGAGCTGGAAGGGGATAACTCCTTTTCCTCACCTAAAGGTTGACTCCCAACATTGGAAGTCTATGAACATTGTTCTCCCTTCGTAGCCTCATGCTCCTCGTCCTCTACCATTGACACTAGTGAACACACATCTGAATGTATAATATCCAAGATCCCCTTTGATATATTGTCTCTTCTTGGAAAAGCAGCCTTGGAATTCTTGCCAAGTGCAGACCCTATGCACACCCCCTACTACTCAATATTGAAATTTGGGAGACTAGTGACAATATACCTTAGAATTGGCAATGCCCTGTAGTGCAGGTGTCCCATCCTCTTGTGTCATAACTCACAAAGGTTTTCATTTTCATGTACCAAGGCCTGAACAAGCTTACCCTGTAACCTTTATAAATTTTCCTCTCTAATCCCAATGCTCATTGTTGTGTTAGGGATAGCTCCCTCTATACATATGAGTACTTTCCCTTTATTGAACATAATAGAAAAACTCATCTCCTCCATAACTGAGACTAAGAGAAAATTCTTCTTCATTCCTGGTACATATAACACATCCTGGGATTCCAACAAACCACCTGACTCAAATTGGAACAATATTGTTCCTTCCCCCTTCACTACATACTTGGAATCATTACCAAGCTCCACATGGATCCCTGAGTCTTTCTCTGTCGGACTGTTGAATAGCTCCCATGATTTTATCATAATTTCTACCCACTAAGAAAAGAAACAAAAAAATACAACAAACTCCTACATCCCAATAACTTTGCCTCTATTGTATGGCCATGTACCAGTGTCTTGTATGATCTGTACATTCCCTATACAGCTTGTACAATGCATATGTACATGCCCTGAACCACTTGTCCAGTGTGTATGTATGTGCCCTAGATCACTTGTCCAATGCGTATGTATGTGCCTTGATCTATCTTCTCTATGCATATGGTGCTTCCTCAACTCTGAACTTCCCAGATATGTCCTTATTACTAGATTTGTCTATTTTTTCTACATTGCTTCTCTTCTCCTTTGGACTAAATTGATATCTAGGTGATATTTCTTCTTTACCCTTGCTAATATACCTTGAACAAAATTCTTTCTTTTCTCTCTTTATGAGTCATTGACTCCAATAAATATGTCTCTTGTGTGTCCTTCCCCTTGAGCTGATCTCTAGATGAAAGTCCTTATGCACCCCTTGCTAAGATCATCTTTAGTCATAGTCCTTAGTGTCTCAAGAACTCAAGGTCTCTCAGTGTTGTTTTATAGATCTGTAGAGATATCCTTTCATATCTAACAGATCGGTTGCAAACTATTGTGGAACTGTGTTTGGTCCTTTAAACACCCATTACTATGAATCAAATCTAATAGATGTGTTGTCATAAACTATTGTGTAGCCTACATATTGTATCCCTCCCAGAATGCAAGCTTTGATACCATGTTAAAATGATCACACTTCGATACCATGTTAATTTTCTAATTCACTTCCCAGATAAATTATTTACTTGTGATTTTCTTGCTAAAAATTAGATTTGCGGCTCACAGAATAAAACATATTAATTATATAATTAACTAAAATAAATAAATAAATGGAAGAAAATGGAAACCAATATTCACACATGCACGCATAATTTTTTCCCTTCAAATCAAATTTTCATTTATAATAGTTCCAAGCTTATAAGGGCTCCCTTACTAGGAAAATGGCCCACTAAGGAAAAATAAAAATACAACAAACCTGACAACTCGGGACCTAAAGAAACCCTCTATTGATCTTCCCAGATATTCATGTTGGACACTAAGATATGCCTTTTGGTACTCCTATCTGCAAGATCTACCTATTGGTACCTCGGATCTATTAGATATACATGTTGATACCTCAAATATGCACTCGATATGTTCATTGGTACCTCAAATCTACACTAGATATATCCATTGGTACCTCATATTTTCTATATATAATTGTTGATACCTCATATCTACTAGATTTACCCATTGGTACCTCATATTTTCACTAGATATGTATGTTGGTACCTTAGATCTACTAGATCTATCTGTTGGTACCTTAAATCTACTAGATCTACCTGTTGGTACCTCATATTTTCTAGATATGTCTGTTGGTACTTCATATTTGCACTTGATATGTCTGTTGGTACCTCAGATCTACTAGATTTGTCCATTGGTACCTCAGATCTACTAGGTCTATCCATTGGTACATCATATCTACTAGATCATCTTGATGGTACTACCCAAAACTATGTGCTTCAATTTCTGGTTGTTGGGTTTTCTCCTCTTGTTGCACATTTTCACTTTCCTCCTTTGGACTTGATCTCTATATAAAATTCCTTCTTCAGCTTTGTTGAGATCCCCTTGAATCACAATCTTTCATGACTCTAGCACTTAATAAAATGTCCTTCTTTGGTCCTGTCCTTTAGTCCCCTTGAGTCACAATCCTTCGTGACTCAAACACTTGAGTAAAAGTCCTTCTTTTCTCTTTATGTGGATGTCTTTCTCTTTCACCTATCATTTCTTTTATAATATTGAGTTATAACTTAATCAAACATAATCCTAATCTCTGAAGTTATTGACGGTTGAGAATAGATCTCACCTCACTTGAGATCAATGGCTAAGATTCATTTAATTCACTAATTCCAACAAATTTTGTATTGCATTAAATTAAACTCACTTTGATTATAAAAACACTTTACTTTAATAATTCATTTAATTAAAGTAAATTACTAAGGTAGAAGGCTTTGGATGACTTCCTCACGTCTATACATTTAAGACCTGTGCGGAAGTACCTGTTCAATGCTACAAACATCAACACACTTAAATTATAAAAGTGAATCACTATAAAGTAACTTTAATTTTCTCACTTATTTTATAAAAGTGTGTCACTTCATAAGTAACTTTTTTGTAAAAGTGATTTTACAGGCAAAGATAGAGAAGGAAGATAATTTTGTTTACTTAATAACTTCACTGCACATTTATTACCACATGGGTCAACCTCTACTTGTCACATGGCACTTTGTGATTACCTTTTATGCATTTCTTTAAAAAGTCATAACTATGACATCCAAAGTCCATTTTCAGTGCCATTTTTTCACACTGCCTATTTTTTTTATAGCTTTCCATCCAAATAGTCAATTTCTTCTTTTGAAACCATATTGCCTACATATTTTAATATAGCTAGTCCAAGTGATCTTTTGCTTACTAGTACAAACTATTACTCATGGAAATATTGCATGGAGGATCACTACAAAGTAAAAGGATTTACCATATTACCTTGAGTAAAGAAAAATCCCTCACTTATGCCGCAAAGAAAGACAAATGGGATAATAAAAATGATGAAGAACGTGGATTAATCAAATTGTCCATCTCCAGTGATTTATGGTTTCACCTTCAAGAAATTGATGACCCAAATGAAGCAAGCATGGGAAACTCTGGAAGAAATATTTGGTAAACACAATGAGAGTCGAACCCACCAATGTGAAAACCAATTAATTTCTTTAAATCCCAATGATTTCTCTTACATTGAAGAGTATCTATCACGTTCAAAACATTCATACTTTTACTTCAAGATTATAAAATAGAATTGAAGGATGGTTGATGTATATGTGTTATTTTTACTAATCTTGGTAGTACATATTATGTTTTTGTATCTACTTTTCACTCCACCAAAGAAGCTCTAGGGGATGCTTACAAACCACCCACTCTTGAATATTTTTGTGATTATTTGATTAGAGAAAAAAATAATCTTTTGCATCTTGGAATTATGAGCACTACATGTGCATCTAACAAAGCCTTAGTTTCCCAACAGAAGGATAAATCCAAAAATCCAAAGAAGCAACATTATCACAACAAGCATCAAAGCAAAGGTCCCAAATCATTTCAGATAACTTCTACTGCCAATGGTGACAAAGGACCAAAGTCAAAATGTAAGAAGTCTAAGACATTGTAATGTTTGTGGGCAAATGGTCAACTAGAGAGCCTAAATGTTTTAAAAAGATGGAGACATTATACGCAGCAATGAAGAAGCACAACATCAACCTTGTTTCTTCTTCTTCCAACTCTTCTTCTCATGGACATGTATTGTTTTCTTATGGTTTTCCTTCAATGCAATATCTAGTTCTTCTGATGAGTGATTTGATGATTTTGAATAATCTTATCATATGGCTAAAGATAAAGTCATTTTTTTATTTCCCTTTAACACCAAACAAATATTTGTTGGTAATAATTGATTTCTTAGTGTTGTGGCATATGGAATAGTTCGGTTATATGATGGTCATTTTAATGATGTATTATGTGTTCCAAGTCTCTCCTACAACATTCTATCAATACCTCAAATCACTCATTCAGGTGAAGGTAAAACATTAGAGTTTTCACTTCACCAAGTTGTCATCAAGGATTTAAAAGATCCTAAGCATGTCCTAGAAACTATAATTGTTGATGGTATCATCAAGTTGTACAAATTTGACAATGTTGGGTCATCATCTTTTCCATCAGTTTTTGTTGTTCATAGCAATGACTTCAACAAACTTTGGCATGAGTAATTTGGTCATCTAAACTATTGCTCATTGTATCAGCTATGTAATCAAAAAATGGTGAATGGTCTTCCTTTTGTTTCTTACAAAGATGGTGTTTGTGTTAGATGTGTTCTCGAAAAACATCATCAGGATAGTTTTGAAAAACGTGCCTCTTAGCATACCTAGACCTCCTTGCAACTCGTTCATAGTGATTTGTGTGGTCTAATTTCTTATCCTTCTTTCTCAAAGTACTTCTTAACTTTCAATGATGACTTCTTTAGATGCACTTGGTGTTGATGAAAATGAATGAAAA
This sequence comes from Picea mariana, assembly GCA_032191745.1. Classification (NCBI taxonomy): domain Eukaryota; kingdom Viridiplantae; phylum Streptophyta; class Pinopsida; order Pinales; family Pinaceae; genus Picea; species Picea mariana. The sequence continues at coordinate 6,821 of JASDQU010303742.1, read as the reverse complement.
TCCTTATAACAAAATTTTTGAATATTGCTAGGCTAAGGCAAGATAGGAAGAATTATTACCCTATGTTTATAGCCTTTGCAAAAATATCAGTTAGTCCTCAAGCAATATGTAATTGAGCCTAATGTTGTTTTATTTGTTTGTTGTTTTATCAAAGAAAAATAAAAACAAAATGTGTGTAATAGAAATTTATATCAGATTTAAGAAAAATCAAAAGACAAATCTAAGATAACATTACACATCAAGTCCAAATGTGAGATCAAAAACCAACAATGATTTTATTAATTCAATTATGAATTACATAAAAAAGTTTCTCTTCATACCCCTGCGTGGATAAGGACCAAAGTAAGACTTAGAAGTCAAAGGTGGAATGTTACATCACACAGAGACTATTGGTGTCTTCTAAGTAAAGACCAAGACTAGTAAAACTGGATCAACAAATCACAAATGTACGAATGTCTTGACTCTACAAAACAATTCTAATCGGCACCGAAAACTAATTCAGAAGTCAAATAAGAATTAATAGACTATCAAAACAAATGATTGACCTTTGGAAGCATGTCAATAATCTATGCTTCTTAGTCCTTTTTATTGCCACCTTCAGTAAAACCTTGCTATCAACAAGAAGATTCATCCTTCAAGTAATTCAGAAATGAATGGAGTATAAATATAATCTCACTTCAGAGCAAAAGAAAACCTTATCATAGTTTGTGCCTCCCTATTCTCTCATGCTTTGTCCCTCCGTCGAGTCCTCCTTTTATTCCTCAAAGGTAGTTTTGATTAGTTCAACTACCTTTACTTGGATAGTTAACTAACTTCAGTAAGTGAAAAAATTTGTTTTTTAAATAAATAATCATACTAAGGGTTTTATAAATAATAACTAATAGGTGGGGACCCCCTAAATAACTTTATTGTTTAATTTTCAAAATATCCCCTTGTACCTCCAAAATTGCAATATGCATATCATCCATAAAGTGAAATCACATTCGACAAACCCAAAAAAAAATGTCATAAATACACTTGTAACTCTCAAAATGATCTGAAATATATCAAAATATTGTTTGTTGTCCCAAAAATAAAAGTTTAAGTATGTCATCAATAAACTGCCCCATAAAGTCATCATAAAATAAAATTAAAATTATTATTTCTTATGGGAGGTTGTCCTCCTTTGTCCATTGTCTTGAGATGAAGCCACCATGTGTGTTTGTAAATATTCCTTGGCAGATTTTTTGTCTTCATTTGATGATGCTTCATGGTGCATATAACCAAAGGTGATATTCCTAGGCTCATGCTTTTGGGGAATAGAATGTGAGGCATCAGAGTGGGAAGAGTTTTTTGATGAACTAGAGCTAGGTGAGCAAGCAGGTTGCTTCCCTTTACTTGGTTCAGGCTCATGAGCTAAAGCTTTGATTTTATTAGGATGTTGAGATGATAGTGCATGTGAATCCATGGAAACAACATGTTGAAGTGGTTTCTTAAGAGGGGGTGGAGGAAGTGGTAAAGATATAGTAGGTCATCCATGATTATGAGGTTGAGGATCATGAATTATTCCATTCCAACCATCATTAATTGGAATCTTGGGATGCAAAGACACATGTGGTTGTACAGGAATGTCGGTTATGCTAAGATGAGGTTGTAATGGAGGTCTAACAGGTGGTAGGGGGAGATTAAAATATCCTTGACCTGCAAGGTTAAGAAGACCAGTTTGTATAAGTTGATTAGACTCATCTGATTCTCCATCAAAATGAACAGAGAATCTAAGTCTCCTATTTATGCCCCTCTATTCCAATTTCATTTTTTAGATTCGTTGCTACCCCAACTGAAAAATCCCATCTATTAAAAATAGAGATTAGATTAGAATATGCATACAACAAGAAGTAAAACATCAAATGCAATTTTTCATTTAACATAATTTTTAGAAGTGGCTTTGACTCGATCAACAATCAAGCATGCAATCAACCGTGTATAAATGAGAAGGATAACTCAAAATCAAATTATTTGCTCTGTTTTGAAACATTTCCAGACCCCATAGCTCCTATAACTTGAAGGAAGTGACTTCATACAAATATATTGGAATCGATATTCACCACAAGCTCAATTGGAATTATAGCATTGAGAAAAGGATTATTGGGGGATGAAAAGCTTATTATGGGCTTGAAAACAATTGTAAATCAACTGATCTTTGGAGTTGGGATAAGAAGAAACTCCTCTTTGAGACTCTTGTTACACCTGTTATTCTTTATGGATGTGAAATCTGGGGCTGTAGTATATCTCGTGAATCCTGGAGAAAGATAGAGCAAATACAAAAGAATTTTATAACCTATAATCTCAAAATTAAAGGAAATACGCCCTATTCCATCCGCCTCTTAGAAACAAGCTTCTTCCTCATTGAGAGCATGGCTATGACTAGATGTCTAATGTATAAGAACAAGTTAAACATGGAAGATGAATCTTCCTAAAATTTCTTCAAAATCGAGTCATAACCACCATCGACTCAAGCAAGGATGGCATAAAGATGCCCGGTCTTGGATAAACTATTGGGGAATCATGGAAGACACCATTTTGTAGAATAAAGATACTATTAAAAAAAATGTCAAATCGAAATTTAAGGAGAAAATGTGGTGTGATAAAGAGTTAAAGGCAAAAAAAAAAAAAATTAAGGTATTATAAGGATGTAATCAACCCTAATCTAGAAGATCAAAATTATCTATCTGTTTTGCCAAGTGTAAAGAAAAAATTAAACATTGCTGAGATAAGAACAAATTCTCGCGAACTCCATAGTGAAACTGGGCGTTGGTCAATTCCTAAAACACCATGGAATGAAAGAGTGTGGCACCTTTGTGACACTAAGAAGGTTGAAGATGAAAAACACTTTCTCTTAGATTGTCCAACCTATATCCATATTAGATCTCAGTTTCAAAATATTTGTCACAGTACCAACCTTCCTGACCTCTTAACTCAACAAAAGTATGGTGATCTTGGAAAGTTTCTCTTAATGATTTTCGAGCACAGAAACAAAATTCTAAAGAATTGCAAATAATCACTTACCCTCTTAAGGTCCGATAGACCAATTCGGTCTTAGTGGACGTTAGTCATCACATATATATATATATATATATATATATATATATATATATATATATATATTAAATGAAATTTTATAGTTCAATATTTTTTTAATGATTTTTAATATAAGGGTTTAGTTTAGGGATTTTTAATTTGTTTTTATTTTAGATATTTTTTCTAATTTGTTTTTGAATTTCGTTTATTTTTTCATATCTTTTTAGTTTTTTTTTCCCATTTTTTTAAGGTTTCTTTTAATATATATTTGGGTTTTGAATATGTTTTTTTTAATGTGTTTTTTTCTTCGGTAAATTTTTATTTTTTTTAATGTAAATTAAAAAAATAATAATAATAAGTTAGTAAAGGGACCATTTAGGATCAATTTTTTTGTTTTTTTTTTTATTTTGATAGGGATTTATTGTGAATGTCATTGTTTCAATTAAGTCGTAATTAGCTATAATTTTAACATTTAGAAAAAATGTTTAACTTTAGGTAACATCATTTTTTTATTTAGGTGTTGATTTTAAGAGCCACTGTATGAGTTTTGAAGGCCATGCTTAAAAAATGTTGTAATTTTGATCCCATTAGAGAAAAATGTGCTACCGGTAGCACCACTTTTTTATTTGGGTGTTGATTTTAAGTTTTTTCTGAGTTACTATATGAGTTTTGAAGGTCATGCTTGAAAAATGTTGTAATTTTCACTTTGTTAGAAAAAATGGTGCTACCGATAGCACCAATTTTTTTATTTGAGGGGTTGATTTTCATGGTTTTTATGCAAAAATATGGGTTTTAAGGCCTAGAGTTCTCGTTTTAAAGTCACGGTTTTCGTTAAGTTGGTCATGAAAATATCATGACCATCGGATTACAAATGCATACTAAAGAAACACATTTTTATCTAAAAAACATTGGACCAAGTTGATCTTAAGTATCTATATATCCTTACATCTACAAGACCATTATAGAAAAACAATTTGTACATCTTGTAAAGAGGTTAAGAACATATAATGGAGGTGAATATGTTAACAACAAATTTACAACTTATGCAGTGCACATAGTATTCAGATGCAACATATTGTTTCATATAAACCACAACAAAATGGTGTCATTGAGATAAAGAATCACACATTAAAAGAAATGGCAAATTGTATGATCCAATCTAAGGGAAGTCTTCATTATTAGGTAGAAGTTTGTTAGGATATTAAGACATTTAGAAGTTAGTTAAGATCAACTTGGTCTAACGTTAAAAGTGTGTCTATTTGGTGTATTTATGTAGTATGCATTTGTAGTTATGTAATCCGATGGTAACGACATGTTTTAGACAAAGTGATATGACACTTTATATTCTCCTCGATGCCAACAATTATATTGATTTSTGGTTTAACACTCAATTGATCCATGATCTCTATTTAAAGAGTATTTAAAGAACATGGAGRGTCATTTGTTGAAGATCAATTGTAAAAAAARTCTTATGTAAATTATTTTCTTTTGCATTAATATATTGTCTCAAATGGGGTTTCCCTATTTGAAARTTTTAACCACGTAATACACTAATGTATATCTAGTTGTGTAAACAGTTATTTAAAATATTCGCTTTGTGTGGAAATATTCTATTTTGTTAAACATGGTATCTTCCCCTTAAAAAAGTTATATCCCCACATTAATTATTAGATCAATCTTAGCTTCCTAAAAAGATATAAAATAGAGTATACTAGGTCAACTTTAAAACCATAACCTTGTGATACAATAATGAAGATGCTTAACCATAAATGACAAGTGAAGACTTTTTCTAGGTCAACTTTGAAACCATAACCTTGTGATACAATAATGAAGATACTTAACCATAAATGACAAGTGAAGAATTCCAAAAATTATCTTTGAATCCAATGAAGACCCCGTATTGCAGTCCCTCATACATCCTCGATGACCACATCTAGTTTCAATGCCAGCAATAACTCCAATGCCAACATCCACCTTCTTTTATATGTTTTCTTCACTAGATATGTAGCTTTCTTGCCTTTTAACTAGTCATTTTGTTTTTTGAGGCATTTAGTTTTTTGAACCTTTTGTTTTCAAGGCATTTAGTTTTTTAACCTTTTGTTTTTAGTGATGTATTGTTTTAATACCATTAACTTACTTTTGTAAAATTAATAAAATTATCTTATTTTATTAACTTACTTTTGTAAAATTAGTAAAATTACCTTATTTATCTAATTTCTAATGCATAAAATATGCTTTGTAATATTGCTATTTTCTATTTTTACTTGCTCACTAGCCCAATGCGACCGAGTGAATATTAATTTCATTAGCACTAGTGCACTGTGTGCAGTGTGTTCACCAAGAGCGAAATTATAAAAAGATAAACCATTGTTATCGAAAATTCTTAAGCGGTTGGTGAGACTGCGAAGCCACGGTAAGAACTTGAGTACCTAAGAAGCATGGAGTTGAGCTTTGACAGCTCAAAATCTGAAGAACAACTAACCCACAAGGTGCATACATTTCTGCACAAGGCTTATTGTACCAACAGAGTTTTGAACATGCTGGAGGATTTTCAAATCATTTTTTCCAAACTTCTTGAGCAAAATACGTCACGCAGTCGCACTGATAGGAACATGCAAGGCCCGTGTGTGTGCAAAAAATCCCATTGTTCAGAGAACTAGGCTAGAGACACTATGACACTGAGAAAAGCAGTAGTTTCTTTAGATTTTCTAAGAAATTTACTTTGCATGGAAGAGTTAAACAGGAAATGCAACAGAAAGTTTGTCAAGAATGCTACAAAGACTATGTGGGGATCACCCAGGGTCCCAAGAGGAATGCAGACCCCACTTACAATTAAGTGAAAACAAAGGGAAAAAGAGGAAAAGAATGAAAATTTGGAGGGTTTCCGATTGAACAGCATTTGTTTCTTACGATAAGTGACGTTGAATAAAAAAGACAAAAAAGCCCAGCTAACAATTAAGAGAAAACAAAAGGAAAAGGGGGAAAAGAATGAAAATTTGCAGGGTACCCGATTGAACAGCACTTGCTTCTGACGATAAGTGACGCTGAATTAAAAAGACAAAACCATGGTGTATTTCTTGAAGTCAAAGCACATTTTCGTACCTAAACCTGTAGCTACTCTTGCAATTTATGAATGTGAGTTAAAGCACAATTACAACTTTTGAAGTAAAAGAAAAAGAGCTAAATATTACAGCTTATAATATCCTACTCACTTGATTGTGAAAAGTCACTTATTACATGAAAAGCATCTCAAACATTGTAGAAAACGTGATAACATCTTTTACAAATATAATGCTTGGTACACGTCGCATTTGAGAACTTGTATTGCAGCATTTCCTCCCCCTATGTGGCATCGTCCATTATAAAAGTCTCAACTTCTAAAAATTTTCATATCACAGAGTCTTCTTCGTCTTATTGGTCCATGTGTGGCATAACAGTTGTACAAGATGGAAGAATAGGGATAGCATCTACAACTGAAAGTATGTCATGATTCCACTGAAGGATGTTGACAAGTTGAAGGAAACAACTTTGCAAAGAATGTAAAGGTATTGTGAGCTAGCACAACAGAAAACAATTACACAAGATGAAAATAAATTAAGTCAATTGATAACTAGATATTGCTAATAAAGAAATTCGAAAATAGTTTACAATAATGTCGTATTTAATACAAAGCTCTATTCGATGAATGGTCAAAAAAGCAAACAATACATGCGTCTTTTATATCTAGCATCTACTTTAAGCTTCTTGATTCTCTCCCTGCTAAT
>JASDQU010303738.1:0-13730 GCA_032191745.1 Picea mariana | reverse complement strand
AGAATCTTTGGTATGAAAAAGTTTTGGACATCTGCACTAGTATTTCATTCAAATTCAGAAACTGTATACAACATTCAATGTAAATTTTTCCTTTGTGCTTCTTCCAACCTTGAATACATCAAAGCTACGATATTTATACAACAATTTCATTCCATTCGGTTTGAACCGATTACACTTAAAATAGAAAATTTCAGTTCACAAAATCTGGGATATGCAAATATTTCTGCAGTTTTGTCCTTTATCTTCGTCCTTTGACTTCGATTGTATCTTCATTTGGCTTGTTTCCTTTTGGTCGATAGATGGAAATCATTTACTCGATCCTGGGAAATTACATTTGCTCCTACCCAATTTGACTATTTCCTTCCATTGAAATTCAGAAGGAATCTCACAATCTGTCATTCATTTCATTGAAATTTCCAAGTCAATACAAGCGGCATAATACATGATAGGTAGACCAAGTTTCACTATCTTAAACTGATTTAAAATTTCAAAATATGTACTCAGCTTATCAACTAAAGTAGCCCCTTTCAAACCCTCCTCCAGGTTTCAAATTTGGAGTGGTCCATCCTTGATTGAGTCAAGAGTGCATTATATTTTTATTGATCTTGCAACTTGCCTTTACCATCCCATAATGATGTAAGGCCCTTTATGAACAATTCTTCAAATATATTCTTGAAATTTTGCAGACTTTGTTCCATCTGTATTGTTTTATTCAAAACTGATTTCAAAAGATGATGCTTTGTAATAATCCTTTTGGCCTAGATAATCAATGCAGTCCTGTCTTTTACCCCAATGGTCTGAAGATCTACAGGAGGAACCGAATTTAGAAGATTAATGGCATTTTGTGCCCATTCAGATGGCTTTTTGGATAAAGTCTCATTAACAACAGTGCATCTATACCTGGTTGTGATTGCTATGTTATCTTTATCACTTACAAAATTCAAATATGATCTAAATTTAGCAGCCTCAACAACTATAGAATCCCATATGATATGTTTATCTCCTTGCAACAGACCTTTACCTCTCAATCTTGAATTCAATTTATTAATATTCTCCTGCAAGACTACCTTTTCCTTTTGAACTTGGGATATATTTTCATCCTTTGTGCGCACTTCCTGCTCCAATTTCTCCATGTTTTCCTTTAAAACTTTGATCTATTCTTCTTTCAGAAAGACTTGTGACATATCCTGAACAATGTCTTCAGTGTTTGATCTTGTTCCTGCAGCAGGGGATAAAAACATGGCTCTAGTCACCAACTCTACTTTTTCTTGAGACCATTTCAACTTTTCCTTTTCTAGTTGCAAAACCTTAGCCTTATAATCCAGTGCCTCTTTTTGAAATGTTTATTTTTCGTGCTCTAAAGCTACCAATTATGTTGTCTGTGGGTGTTTCATAGCAGGCATCTTCAACTTTTTCTTCAAACTCTGAATTATTTTATCTTTTTCGTCCAATAAAGACTTCACACCTTGAGAGCCTTCAAACTCAATCCTTTTAATTTGAGTTTGTCAAGCTTTGTTGGTTACTTTTTCTTGTCTTAGTTTTCCTTCTGGTTTTGCATCTAAGGATGTCATCTATGAATTTTTCAAATTTAAACTCAAATAGTCAAAATAAAACAAATCATTGGTCTGCTTGTGGAATTTCACTTTGTCAGGGCACTTATATTGTCATATTTAATTTTAATGTCAGACACTTTATCTTCCTCTGCAACTGCAATATTAAAAGTTTTATTTTCAGTGTCCCTCACTGCGAACAAGAAGGAAGCTTTCTGTTGAGAAACTTTTTCTACTTCAGGAAACAAATCCCTCATTTCACCCAAAGCCACATTTCTTTTTTCATCATATTGTTTTGCTAGGTATTCTCTGGACTGATAGACTATATCAAGTGCTTTATCAAAATAATATTTTTGACTGTGAAAGGATCTTGAGCTGCCTTCACTTTCAAGATGAATTATTTCCTCAATTTCTACAATACTGGTACCACTTTCCACAATGTTCAAATTCACTTGATCGTTGGGTCCTTCATCTTCCAAATCTACAATCTGCTTTGGCTGAATAATTTTCATCTTCTTTATCAATATTCATAGTCTCTGAAATGCTTCTTTTTCTATACACACTAGCTTTGGTAATTTTAATCACTAACTTTTGAGGAGCTTGTTGTGTTTGTTCTTGCTACAATGGTGCTTCCACATCAATACACACTCCAAATTAGCTAGTTTATCCAATCCTTCAACATTGTCATGTTCAAAAGGTGATTTTTTATTCATCTATCTTCTCTTGGATATAATTTGATGTGGATCATATTTTCTTCCTTGTATTTCTGAAAAACCAAAATCTTTGAGTTTTTCCTCAACCTGTGATAAACATGATATGGACTTAAAAACAAAAGGACCAATAACAAAGGGAAATTTAATGTTAGAGGCTCTGTTCAATTTGATGAAGTTTTTTTTCTCAAATATGATTATTTTCCTGATGAACTCAAGAGTAAAAATCCTGGGAGTTAGGAAAACAGGTAACAAGTAAGGAGACTCATGAAAACCATATACCCAAATCACTATTGAATGCATAAAAATTAGCCAGTCTCCTACTCTTTTTCTGGATTTGGCTGCAGGTGAATCTTCATGTCCTCCAAAACTCTAGGTAAGCATGCATTAAAAATTAGAGAATAGATTCTTGACATGATCATGTTGATGGATATGAGCAAAGTGATTCTTTTACATTCAGTAGATGCAAAAGCTTCTTAAGGGATTTCTCCATGGTTACTTGCTAAGAAAATCTTTAACATATATGTATAGTATCTAAAATGTCTCAAAGAGTGGAATTTCACTAGCTGCTTGTGAATGGTGTCAGCTAGGAATTTATCAAAATTAATTTGGACTGATTAATCAGTCTCTGACTTAAAATAAATCAAAACAAAACCAAGCAGGACTTCAAAAACATATTTATCGCTATCTAGACCTACAACCTGACTCAACAGGGAACAGACCCACTAAATTTCAATGACCATTAGATTGATACGTATTGGTAAGGATAGACTCTTTGACATTTGTTCAGGTTTAATGATTTGTTGAAGAAATTGACTTTTGAGTTCTGGTTGACATTCTCTGTAAAACCTGATCACTTTTTCTTCATTGAATGACTCATAATTAAAGGAAAATTCTTCTGGTATATTAAGTGATTTTCAAACTGACGGACTATTTATTTTACACAGGACTTGAGACCCATGTTTATTTACAATTACCCTTTCTAAATGAGAATATTGCTCAGTGCACCAACCTACAAATTCAAGAAATAGGAAAGATAGCTCGACAACATATGGGACAATGGAGGCTTGGAGTTCTTCTAAAAATCAAATAGTATTTCCCTTTATATCATCCAAGTTGTTTCGACACATAGAAATGGGGGAAATAGTGATATCATGATCAAATATATTTGCATCTCTGTCAATTAGGGCTTCCTAATTACTTTCATGTTCTTGCTCTACTACTGATAATACTATGAGATCCATGACAATGGGTAAATACCTGGAAGTGAAATGTAATGGTGCAAATTTTGGCTGCAACATAAAATGGCGGTCGCGATAGTGTTTCCAACGGTTCTTGTGTTTGAAAATAATAAAAAATGAAAATGTCCAATTGACATTTTATACTTTTCAATTTGCGGAGATGAGGATTGGCAGTTTTGGAACAACCAGGTTGTCATTCCACAATCAATCCTATGCTGACACATACTCCTTGATAGAAATAATGGTTTGGATTGTGGGGCTTCCCTTTAGAATTATCCCCTGCGCAACTTCAAATTCTGCAATGCTTCCTGGCCGTCAATTTTGATGGATTGTGATCAAGTTTATTTAGGGCCCAATCTAGTTAACTTTTTCACCAAATTTAACTTCTTTATTCTATTTTTAACCCTCCAAACCATTTAGCACCTTCACTAATTTTAGAATCTTGACCCCAGGACATAAAAATAATTATTGGTGACTAGCATGTCACATGTTGTCATTCTATATATATATAATGTGCTATGAAGATATGATTTCCATGTGAAAATTTCTACACAAATTTAAACTCATACAAGTTCCTAAATTTATGCTTGATCTTGTCTCTACATTAGTTTGATTAGTCCATGAAGTTATCCGTTCCTATCTAATCTCTTAATAAATACAAATAAAGAGTCTAAAATATGCATACCTATGTAAATGTTGTGTAGTCCCTATGTAAATGTAGTGTAGTCCAAGCATCTAGCTGATTTTGAGTCGAAACATGGTAAGATAACATGAGTTCACAATCAGATTAGGCATTCTTTCATAGATCATCTTCTTCTCGATCACCATAAAGCGATTGGAAGTTGTTGTAGTAGCTTTTATGGTCTTATTCTAGCTTTTCAGGTAAATGTATGACTACATATCAATGTTTTGTTTGTAGCATTGGACTTGATCCATGTATTTAGTTAAGGATTTACATGCACTCACATACTAAGTTCAATTTTCTTTTTTTGATGTGGGTGATCTACCCGAGTTTTTATTTTTGTAGGTTACCTCCATTATGATATCTATTGGCCATTATTCAATTGTTGGAGATGTAAAAAATGTTGTGATATATGTTTAATTGAAGAGTTCAAGGGTGTTGAAAAGGGTTCAAGAAAAACATTATCTAAGTAATGATGATCTATCTAAATAGTGATGATCTAAGTTGTATCTTAGCATTGTAAGTGAGCACATCACTCAGAGTCTTCAATAGATCACATAGATCTAAAACTCACATTCTCCATGACAAAGAACTTTGGCCCTGCATGTTGTCTACAAACCAATAGTAAACATGAAACAATGTGAAACAATCAGGTTATGTATGATATTGTGGTGGCTTAGGGTTTTCTTTGTAATGGTCTTCCAATGCAGTTTCCATTAATACTTTCCTTGTCGACCATTTCCCTACATTACCACCTTCTCCTATTGCATTACATTCAAGTGATCACGTGCCCATGTGAAGTGGGATCCCCATGCACAAACCCAACAACCCACTCATGAAGAGGGATCCCCATGTGCATGCCCAACATCCCACTCATCACTCGAAACAAAAGTGTGTAGTGATTCCAATGAGAAATGTGTTCACTCAGCTCATATGGGAATGATCCATGTGTATGTAGACTATTGTTAAAAAGAGGATCAAAGAACCTTGGAAGGGCACAACTCATATGGGAATGATCCATGTGTATGTAGACTATGGTTAAAAAGAGAATCCAAGAACCTTGGAAGGGCCCATGTGTGTGCAAGATTTAGCTAGAAAGGAAACCTTCATTTTTTTTTTAAATAAATTGTTATGGTACCTAGAAATATTTATCTTTATACTCTAAGTTGTTTTTACATAAAGCAAAAAAAAATTGAAATCAAATCTTCATGATTGAGAAATAGTGTTTTCTTGTAAAGGAGCATGATAAACATTTTAAAGATGAAGTGTATATAAGTGTTTTCCAATGTTTTCCCACCATTGTGACAAATCAAAACTCATCTCTTTTGGTAAACATATATTGGAAAACAAATGCCCTTGTAAAAGAAACCTGCAGGAGATATTTACAAATGTTATAACTTGTGATGGAGCTTGGCAATATAAATAGTTTTTAATTGAGATGAAAGAGGTGGATTAAGTTATGTATGCGAAGTTATAAAGTTTCTTACCTCTTTTTAAATAGGGAGAAATTATGTGGCTATATTTTTATTGAAAAATAATATTTACTATTTTATAATCCCTACATAAAAGTAGCAAAAGAGACTGTCAAAAAGAGTGAAAAGGAGGAGGTTGGTTAATCTCATATCTATCTTTTGTGAATTTACTATTTCCTCATATAAAAAGAAATAAGATTGTAATCATGAAAAATCAATAACATGTAGAATTGAAATAAGATTGTAATTACTATCATGGAATTGCAATTGTGATAAGTTAAAAGGGAAATTTGAATCCCACCTTGTCTAAAGGACAAAATCTTTGCAAAAGGCCTTGTAAGACCCTACTTTGTGAAAAGGGTTACAGGGGTTTACATTTCCGATTAAAACCCTATTTTATAATTTACTATTTCATCATGTAAAAAGAAATAAGATTGTAATCATAAAAAATCAATAATATGTAGGTTATTATCATGGAATTGCAATTCTGATAAGTTAAAAGGGTTTTTGTGTAAAGGGAAAAATCCTTGCAAAATAGTTAACGGCCTTGTAAGACCCTATTTTGTAAACCCTATTTTGTAAAAAGGGTTAAAGGGTTTACATTCATCATTGATGTTATAAAAATTTACTTGAAAAATTTCATATACCACATTGTCTAATTAAAATATTATTTTTTCAATTTATCTTTGACATGGCATGAAATTGGAATAAGGTGCCATAGGTACACTAGGTGTATTTGGGTACAAATGTGTATGATATATTGCATGCTTATGATTATTTGTGTCTAGTTATTTGTCACATATTTAATTTGACAAACAATATACACATGGTGTAACAATGCATATAATATTGATCAAAGTAAGAGATCAATTTAGTTGTCCACAAAGCAATATGTAGTTTCATGTAAGAGAAGACTAAAATGTGTTTCCTTTAATCTTCATGGAACATTGATTCATGCAAAATTCAATAAGTTAATTGAACAAGATTGAGTCATTGAATTAAGGATAGAGTTGAAAAACCCTTGTGAAAATTGTCAAATGAGACTTACCTAAAATTTGAAATAGAAGGACATTGCCAATCAAAATGTCAAAAATTACATTAAAAGATCACTTTGGGGTGCAGGATTAATAGTACCCAACACCGTGAGGTTGAAAAAAAAAAAGTGATATTAAAAAAATTGAAAATAAAAAATGGGTAAAGTAGGAAATCGTTTGCAAAATATAAATCAAGAAATTAAACAATTACAATACTCCTTATATGATTTGGATAATTTGGTTCTTAATATCCATTTAACAAATTGATTGGAAGGTAAAATTGATTGAAAAGGAGTAGAAAATTGAAAATGTAGTTTACGAAACTTATGACAATCAAATGATCGCATGCAAATGGTTGATGTTAATTCTGATACAAATGACTTAATGTAAATGATGTATGTTACTTGCAACACAAATAATCTAATGGAAATGCTTGATGCTACTTGTGACATATATAATATAATGTGAATGGTTGATAAAAATACAATAAAAATTATGGTTGATGATTCCTTACCAGATTATTAGATAGAATTATTCATCAACATTGAATTGATGAAGGAATGTTTTGTTGAATATGAGTCACAAGAAGAAGCACATACTGATAGTGGTAGAAGTAAATGTGAATTTGAAACTATCAAAGAATTGTTTTATGAAGATCATCAATTAGTAAAAATGATATTTCCAATATAATTATTGTATTTTGGGAAGAATTGAAATTCAACAAGAATCGACATGGCTTAGGATATGACAAAGGAAACAACCTTCATATTATAGATAACTCCAAGTTGTTTAAATTTGTTAATGAAGAATTTCTTGATGAAAATTTTAAGACTCAAGAAGTTAATTACGAAGTTAAGAATGTTGATCATATAGTTGATTATAAAAATGTTGAGTGAATTCCTAATAACTATCAACATTGTCATAGAATTGGCCATAAGGAGACAAAGCATTTTGATCTCCATCCTTGGTAGTGGAAATTAAAAGCTAAGATGTTGAATAAGTTCTACCATCGAGTTCAAACACAAGTAAATTCAAACTTGCATGGAGAAATCAGAAAAGAAAAATGATTTCAAACAATGGTTATAGATTAACATTTTGGGCATGATTGGGGCCCAAGTGTACTAGTTTTTTGAATTGTAACATGAGTCAAATATGGTACTCTCTACACCTCAAGGGTGGTAGTACATTGATGGAGTATATTGGTATCATTACCAATATTCATTGGTCAACCAAAACCACCATCTACATTGATGAAAGAACTATTCAAAAAGAAAAGAATCCAATGCTCAAGCTGGGATCCCTTAGATCACCATGACTAAACTTTGGCATGGTGCAATGTGTAGAGTGAAATGTGGGCGGAATATTAGCGTGTGATACAAAAATTGTGCGAAACAGGGAATAGTGCAAGAACCAAAACTGTGGGCAGAGGATATTGGCGTGCGACACAAAAATAGTGTGCACCAGTTATTGGTGTGAAGAAGAAGTGATGCATAGTGGTTATAGGTTCGTGGAGCACGATTTACCTTGTGTTGTTGTTGTGCATGCTATATATGGGTGTACAAGTTGAATTTTGTGTGCACAAAGTCATTTGGATGGTGAACAACAGCGGAAAAACAACGAATTTCTGTGACATTTTATACTATTTGAACGCCATATTTTTGCAGCACATTTTTTAGGCCCTTAACAATGTTTTTAGCTACTAAAAAACCACAAGAACATAGTGTACTGAGGTACACTTTCTCTCTACATCTCAAATAAAAGATCTTGGAGAGAGATTTCTAATGGTGTAAATCATTCATCAAATGAATATTTTATGAGAAAGTTACAACACAAACAGTGGAGGGTAAATTTTAAGACCCATATAACTTCAAAGAGCTGTAACTTTCTACTCCAGAATCAGATTGAGGTGTAGGAGTAGTCAATGGAAAGTTATTGAACCATAGAAGACATTCCTAGAAATGAATTAAATTTTTGGGCTTGTTAAAAATGTTAAAAATGGAAAAGAAGTTACCTGTAGAATTCCAGACCAAAAACATGAATTGGCCTAGAACTTCAACAAGCTTTAACTAGCAGCCCGAAACCCAGAAAAAGGTGAAACTTGGACAGAGTATCCAGAATATCTATATGAGAAAAATCAATTGATATCCTATGAAAAATCCAATGGATTAAGTGCAAAAATGCCTAATTACAGTGCAAAGTTGCACCAAGTTGAAGATTGAACAAAAAAATTAATGGGCAATTTTCAAATAACCATAACTTTATGCTCAAGACTCGAAATTGAGCATGGAAGCAGGCGTTGAAAAGGTCTCAGATAGTAGAATATAATTATTCGCCCAGAAAATTGATCTGGGTATTCAAATTTCCAAGAAATCAGAAGAAATAATGATAATATATTATTGAACCAGAATGGTTCATGTTTTCATGGAATTGTTGAAACAATTAGCCTAAGAAAGTTTTGTTGGCTGCACATTTTGCAGAGTTGATAACAAATAGATCAAATCATGATCAGCACAGAGTCGAAAGGAATGGAATATGAACAGGGGAATTACAACCAGGAAGATGAGATTAGAGGGATGGATGTCCATTTTGGCATTGAAGGAACAAACTCCAATGGACATGGAGAAGGAAGGGATGAAAACGTGAATATGGTAGAGACCATTAAAAATTTGCAGAGGGATGTCCAAAGCCATAAAGTTGATAATGAAAGGCTTATGAGAGCCAAGGAGCAACAAGAGGACTTCAACATGAAGTTAATGAAAATCTTGAACAAAATAGAAAAGAAATTGGATAAGGAGAGTGGCTCAAGAAAATCAGGAAGTCATAGGTCTCCTGATGAGAAAAGAAGAACCAGAAGTATTAGCAGACATCACCATCACTCCCCAAGTCATTTCAATGAGAGATCACACAGAAGCTCAATTACATCCCTTTTCAGGAAGCATAAGAGGTCTGGGGTGGATGAGCTACGAGGAGAAATGAACAAAATCAAACCTCCTACATTTGATGGTAAGCACAAGAAGGATGAAGATGCAGAGACATGGTTAATGGGCATGAGAAAGTATTTTCAATTGCATAACTATTCTTCTCATGCAGAAAGTAGAATTTCCATCTATCAACTTAAGGGAAAAGAATCCATGTGGTGGGATCAACGTGTGCATGTGAAACACATTAAAGAGAAAAGTGTTACTTCGAGAGAATTCAAGAAGTATTTTGAGAAGAAATACTTGACTAAGAGATACTATGACAAGAAAATGAAAGAGTTCTTTGAACTCAAGATTGAGAGTATGACCATATATGAATATCAAAGAAGGTTTTTAGAACTGCTGAAGTATGTCTCTTTCATTAAGGATGAGATAGTTAAGATTCAGAGGTATTTGAGTGGATTGTCATCATTCATCATTGAAAAAATACAATATGATGATCCCAAAACATTAGAGGAGAGCCTAAGGCAAGCTAAATGCTTATATGATCAACAAAAAGCAAGGCCAACTTTCCAAAAATATTGGGAAGATAAAAATAAATTCAAGATGGATCAGAGGAAGAAGGGGACTAAGCCACTATTCTTCAGAAATAATCCTCAGGGACAACCAACTTCTAGAGAACCTATAACGATTGAGATAGGGGGTCAAAGGCCAAGGAAACCACCCAATGTTGGGGTTGTAAAGGAGATCATATGTTCAAAGATTGTCCTCACATAGGTGAAAAAGTGAGGACTATTCACAATGTACAACAAGTTGAAACCATGGAGGACACGGGCAGAAATGTACTGAGGACTATTCACAATGTACAACAAGTTGAAACCATGGAGGACACGGGCAGAAATGTACTGAGGATCTATGCAACCCTGGACAACAAGCAAGCAGAGTATCAATCACATATGATTGAAGTGGAAGGTATGATCAACAACCAAACCATTGTTATTTTAATTGATTCAGGAGCTAGTCATAGTTATATAGATCCTAAGATGGTGGAAAGTTTGCATTTTCCAAGAAGAAAGAATGGAAAATATTGGTTGGTGCACCTGGCTATCGGAGCCAAACAAAAAGTCAATGAGATGGTTAAGTCATGTCTTATGGACATGAATGGGCTAAACACCAGGGAAGATTTGAACATATTGCCTTTAGGTTCCTATGACTATATAATTGGGATGGATTGGTTGGAAAAACATCATGCTATCCTAGATTGTCATAAGAAGGCATTTACTTGTTTGGATGAGGAAGGGAACCTAAGGAAAGTGCAGGGAATTCTCAGGGAAGTAACCATCAGAGAAATTTCCACATTGCAGCTGAAGAAATGTTACAGAAAAGGGTGTCAAATATTTACAGCTCATATGGAAGAGACACCTAAAGATAAGCTGCCAAACTTGGAATATCATGCAGTCCTGGAAGATTTTGAAGATGTGTTCAAGGAGGTACCAGGACTACCCCCAAAGAGAGATATTGATTTCTCTATAAATTTTATTCCTGGAGCAGCTCCAGTGTCAAAGACTCATTATAGAATGAGTACACCAGAGTTGAACGAGTTGAAAATGCATCTTGAAGAACTTCTGAAGAAGGGGTATATATGCCCAAGTGTGTCACCTTGGGGTGCCCCAGTCTTGTTTGTTAAGAAGAAAGATGGGACATTAATATTGTGCATTGATTTCAGATAATTGAATAAAGTGGTTGTTAAGAACAAGTATCCTCTGCCAAGGATTGATGATGTGTTTGATCAATTGAAGGATGCAAAGATATTTTCAAGGATAGATCTCAGGTCAGGATACCATCAGGTAAGGATTAAAGATGAAGATATCAGCAAGACCACCTTCAGAAAAAGGTATGGTTATTATTAGTTCACAGTGGTGCCATTTGGGTTGTCAAATGCACCAACTATTTTCATGTGCTTAATGAATGTTGTTTTCCGAGAATATTAAGACAAGTTTGTTATTGTCTTTTTGGATGACATCCTTGTATATTCCAAGTTAGAAGAAGATCATGAGAATCATTTGAGGATTGTGTTGCAAGTATTAAGGAAGCATCAGTTGTATGACAAATAGATCAAGTGCTCATTTTATCAGAAGCAAATTCATTATTTGGGACATATCATTTAAAAGGATGGGATAGCAGTGGATCCTGAGAAGATAGAAGCCATTAGAGAATGGTCAGCGCCAAAGAACGTGACATAGGTCATATCATCCATGGGCCTTGAAGGATACTATAGGAGATTTATTAAAGGATTCTCAAAGATTGCACACCTAATCACTTCCTTACAAAAGAAGGGTGTGAAGTTTCAATGGACATTGGATTGTAAAAAGAGTTTCCAACACTTGAAATAATTATTAATAAGTTCTCCAATACTAAGGATTGTAGACCCAAATGAAGACTTCATTGTATGCACAGATTCATGTAAATAAGGACTTGGTGGAGTCCTCAGTCAAAATGGGTTTGTTATATGTTATGATTCAAGGAAGTTGAAGGATCATGAAAGACACTGTGTCACTCATGATTTGGAGTTGGCAGACATAGTGCATGCCTTGAGAATATGGAGACACTACCTCATGGGGAAAAGGTTTGAGCTGAGGACAGACCATAATGGTCTGAAATATTTATTTGATCAACCAACTCTAAATGCTAGGCAAAGCAGATGGTTAGAATTTCTAAGTGAATATGACTTTGATATAAAACATACCAAGGGGAAAGAGAACAAAGTGGTTGATGCAATCAACATAAGAGTGCATGAATTTCATGCTACAGCCATTAGCATGTACCAATCAGATTTGAAAGACAGAATTATAGAGGCTCCCAAATTAGATTTTCAATACAAGGAATTAGTGGCAAAATTACAGCAAGGTAATTTGCAGCAAAAAAATGAAGAAGACAAGCTAGATAATGATGAAATTCTGAAGTACAGAGGAAGAATTTATGTACCAAATTCCCAGGAATTGAAAAATATGATATTGGGAGAAATGCATAATGTACCTTATGCTGGGCACCCAGGTTATTACAAAACTATTGCAGCTGTCAAGAGCCAATATTATTGTCTAGGAATGAAGAAATAAGTTGTTGATTTTATTGCCAAATGTTTGGAATGTCAAAAGGTAAAAGTTGAGCATAGACAACCAGCTGGTTTGCTACAACCATTACCCATTTCTGAGTGGAAATCAGAAGTTGTAACAATGGATTCGATCACCAAACTTCCCAGAACAAACTAACAACATGATTATATCATGGTAGTGGTGGATAAGATTACTAAAGCTGCCCATTTTATTCTGGTTAAGCTCACTCACAAGGCAGCCAGCATTGTTGATGTTTATATGAGAGAAATTGCTCGATTACATGGCATACCCAATACAATTATGTTTGACAGAGATCCAAAATTTACCTCTAATTTTTGGAAGGGATTATTTAATGGATTTGAAACAAATTTGAATTTTAGTACAACTTATCATCCAAATCAAATGGAAAAATAGAGAGGTTGAATCAAGTGATTGAGGATATGTTGAGGATGTACGTGATGGAGAAATCATCAAAATGGGAAGACTACCTACATTTAGTAGATTTTGCTTATAAAAATGGGTACTAAACATCTCTAAAGATGAGCCCATTTGAGGCACTTTATGTCAGAAAGTGCAACACACCGGTAATTTGGGATAACCCAACAGATAGAATAGTGGTTGGGCCAGATTTACTCAGGGAAATGGAGGAGAAAATGTTGAAAATAAAACAAAATTTTAAGGTTTCCCAAGACAGGCATAAAAGATATGTTGATAAGGGAAGAACTCGGGGAATTAAAAGTTGGGGACCATGTATTCTTGAAAGTGAAAGCCAACAAAAGTTTCCTGAAGTTGGGAAATTGTTCAAAGTTGACAGCTCGCTATTGTGGGCCATTTAAAATCCTAGAGAGGATTAGTCGAGTGGATTATATGATTGCATTGCCTGCATCTATGTCTATTCATAATGTATTCCATCTATCATTGATAAAGAAATATATACATGATGTTAATCATGTTGTTGATTGGAATGTGATTCAGGTGGAGCAAGAAGGCACTTTTCAAGTGCATCTGGT
>JASDQU010303736.1:0-13753 GCA_032191745.1 Picea mariana | reverse complement strand
ACTCTGGTTGAATCAGAGAAAATATGTTGAGATGATATTGTAGAGGTTTAATATGCATGGAAGTAAATCGTTCAAGGTTCCTATTCCTACAGGTGTAAAGTTATCTGCAGATTAGTGTCCCAAGACATAGAAAGAAGAGGACATGTCCCATGTTCCGTATGCCAGTGCAGTTGGCAGTTTGATGTATGCAATGGTATGTACTAGACCGGACATTGCACATGCAGTGGGAGTTTTGAGCAGGTATATGTCAAAACCAGGAAAGGAGCATTGGACAACAGTAACGAGGGTCTTCAAGTATCTTCGTGGCACTATCAGTTATGGATTGTGCTACCAAGGAAGACCAGGATTGGACAGAATGTTGGACATACATGGCTTTGTTGATGCAGACTGGGTTGGAGATCTAGATCACAGAAGATCTACAAGTGGGTATGTGTTTAACCTATTTGGAGGAGCAATTAGTGGGATGAAAAAAAGACAGGCTGTAGTGGCACTCTCAACTACAAAAGTTGAATACATGGCAGCCACTCATGAAAGCAAAGAAGCAGTATGGTTACAAAGATTGTGTTCAGGTATTGGGTTGGTACAAAAAGCAGTGAGATTTGATTGTGACAGTCAGAGTGAAATCTTCCTAGCAAAGAACCCAGCTTATCATTCGAAGACAAATCATATTGATGTTCAGTATCACTTTGTGAGAGACATCATAGAGGAAAAGAAGGTGTTGTTGGAAAAGGTTGACACTTTGAAGAATGTTGCAGATTCATTGACAAAGTCTGTGAGCACAGAAAAGTTCTCCTGGTGTAGAGTAACAATGGGCATTGATGCACTGGATTGTTGACTATATAATCCCTTGGACCTCTGGATGCAAATAAAACAAGAAGTGGGAGAATGTTCAGTATGTGTTATATTCTTTGCATGTGTGTGTGTGTGGGTGCATTAGATATGACAACTGTGTCTGACCCTTCGCCCTTATTTCCTACCATTATTGGATACCTCAGATGTAAGAGAGTAGCTGACACCAATAGAGCTCAACCCCGACTGCATACAATAGGCATCCAATGATTATATCGTGGACACACAGATCAAGGGCACTCGACAATAAAGGATCCAGCTTTATCGAGTCATCAAAGCAGGGCAGCTCCTGCACCAAGGCAAGTGGCTCACTCGGGGCCAAATTCAACAGAAATTTCCTCATCTGATGGGGGAACTCAACGCAATGGATACCATTTCTTCCTAAGGAGGGAGTATTGATCCAAGAGGATATTGGTGGCCACCCACCTTTTCCAACTTGCTCAAAACAATTTTCTAACAATTTTCACAATTTACTAATTTTAACAGTTTTAACTTTCGGGGTCATTTTGAGGGCCTAAATGAAGGTTTTTCGGGATCATGATTCTCATCTATATTCAAAAGCATGATTTATCCCTCAAAATGAATTTCCTCGACGATACCTTTCGAACAGGTTATCACACACTTAAAACGAAGATCGTATGCAAAAGTTATGACCACGGGAAGTTGATGTACTAACTTACCCAAACGGGGCCCACATGACTTTTGGCGCTTCATCTCCTAGGCTTAGGTTTTTGGATGTCTAGGGTTTTTGGCATTCTTGTTTATTGTAAAAAGGCCTTCAGAGCCTCATTGTAATCATCTTCTTGCAAATGAGCGTAACCGTCACATCTTTTCTTAGAGATAAGCCGCCACCATTCCAGCAAGCTTGTTTCCACTGCATTTTACAATTTCAGCTTATTTCCTTATTAAATAGAAAACCAATTTTATTGTATCTCTATTATTTTGTGTCAAGTACCTATTAATAATCTGTATTCATTTCGTTATGCTCATAAAATCTGGATCAGTGGTATCAGAGCGGTCTGCTCCTTGTCGTCTTAATGCATGTCCCCAACGAGGTCAGAGTACACAGAGTTGGGTCTCGAGCTTGTTTCTCTTGAGAACAAAAGCTCTCCCACACCCAAGTGGCCTCTCATGGTAGGAGAAAATAAAGATGACAGGACAAGAGATCCTTTCAAATTGTTGATTGAGGAATCCCTCACGCAACAAAGGAACGAGATGATGGACAGTTTCGTGCAAATCCTTAGGAGACTACCAACAAGCGACACATCTTCTTCGAGCGGAGGCACCACCCCCTTCAAGCTACAAATAAACTTCGATATTCCTATATTTGAAGGTCAGATAGATGCAGATGTTTTAGACAAGTGGTTGAATCTACTAGAAGGGTATTTTTCTGTCCATAACTTTTCGAATAGAGAAAACATTACTTTTGCGCTCCTCAAATCCATTCCCCATGTCAAAGATTGGTGGGAAACTTTCTGTGAGCAAAAAGAAACAGAGGAACCCTCATTATTTACAATCACGACCACCTGGGATTCCTTCAGGGATGCTATTAAAGAACAATACTACCATGTCGAAAGTTATGACGACTTGTATACCAAATGGACCACACTGCGGAAAGAAAGAGACCAAGCAGTGCCATATTTCACAAATATCTTTCATACCTTGCGCATGAAAATGGGTATCAAAGATTCAGAGAGACATCTAGTGCTCAAGTATCGCGTCACTCTGCATAGATACATCCAAACTGAAATAGAATTTTTGGACATCTCATCCTTGGGCGCGGCCTACCGATATGCCGTCAAAATCAAGCAAAATCTCAAACAAAAGATGTGACAATTTGGGCCTGGGAACCCCTCACAACAAAAGCTAGGAAAGGGTGGTCCCAACCCACAGAACAAAGGATAGAGAAAATATCAACAATATCAAGACAACTAGTCCAAGCTGCAAGTAAATAAGGACACCAGAAAGACAAAGAAAGATACTGGGAAGTGGTGTGACTTCCATAAGAGCCCTTGGCATAACACTGTTGATTGTCGCTCAAAGCAGTCATTGGTGGATGAAGTGAAAGCCTATGAATCATATGCGGGTTTAGACTCTGAGCCAAAACGAGAAATGGGAAGACAGATTGTTAAGGTAGAACCCAGTGCCACCGATGCTACCATCAAGCTCCATCCTAGTGAACCAGACAAGCCAGAAGAAGGAGAATGCCTCTTCCATTCACAGATGTGGGTAAAAGGCACCCCGCTACACTTCATCATGGATAGAGGTAGCCAAAAGAACCTAATCTCAGCAGAGGTCGTCAAGCGGTTGGCCCTGCTGACAATACCGCACCCACAACCCTACACCATTGGATGGCTCCGCCAAGGAAGCGATCTCTGTGTCATCCAACAGTGTCGACTATCGTACGACATCAAGCCCTTCAAATATGAGGTATTGTATGATGTTGCTCCTCTCGAAGTTTGTGATGTTCTTTTTGGCCAACCTTATTTATGGAAACGTCATGTTGTATATGATTCTAGGCCTCGTAGTGTTATTTTTACTTTGAACAAGAAACTGTACAGGATACCCGAGGCAATCCCACCTAGTGCTATTTCCTTGATCTCTAATGACAAATGTAGGAAGGTCATATCTCAGATAGGGAAGTTTGTCTTCTTCGTGATTCGCTCTCAGAATAAGATAAAGATCACAGCCACATCCAGGGTCTCTATGGCCGACCTCTCCACACAACAGAAGCAAGTAGATAAGGTCGTGGAAGAATACTCATATATCTTCTCCTCACCTACGGGGGTACCTCTGCACTGTCAGGTCAAGCACCCCATTGATCTGACCTCCAGTGCATCGCTACCCAATGGCCCAGTCTATCACCTCTCTCTATTATAGAATGAGGAGATCAAGAGACATATTCAAGAACTGCTCCATAAAGGGCACATCCGTCCCAGCTCATCACCTTGCGGGAGCCCAATCGTGTTGGTGCAGAAGAAATATGGAACCTGGTGACTCTGCATTGATTACCGGGCTCTGAATAAAATCAAATTCAAAAACCGGTACCCGATTCCCCAAATCGACGACCTCCTTGATCAACTCACGGGGGGAAAATACTTAAGTAAGATTGATCTGAAGTCTGGCTACCACCAGATCCCGATAGACCAGACAGATGTATGGAAAACAGCCTTCAAGCCAAAGGAAGGCCTTTTTGAATGGTTGGTCATGCCCTTTGGTTTGACAAATGTTCCAGCCACTTTCATGAGGATGATGGAAGATATCCTACGACCATTGACCAATACTTTTGTAGTGGTGTATCTAGATGACATTCTCATTTACAACAAGACTAGGGTCGAACACTTGCAGCATATTCAACAGGTTCTGCACACCCTGCGGCAGCACAAGCTATATGTCAACTTGGAAAAATTATCCTTCGACATGGACAGGGTCCATTACCTAGGCTACATAATTGATCATCATGGCGTACATATGGATACAGTCAAGATCCAAGTCATCCGTGACTGACCAGCCCCAACCACACTCACTGAGCTTCGAGGCTTCTTAGGCCTTGCCAATTTCTACCGCAGGTTCGTGCTAGGATTCTCCCATATTGCATGGGCCCTTAGCCAAATAACCAGGGGTGGTGGTAAGGCAAAATTTGTGTGGGGTCGATCCAAACAACAAGCGTTCGAATATTTGAAGCAACGCTTGTGCTAAGTCTCGATACTTTCATTACCATACCTACAGATTCCCTTTGAGATCGAGACAGATGCTTCAGACTATGCGGTGGACGTCATTCTGTATTAGCACGGCCACCCCGTGGCCTATCATAGTGAGACACTATCAGATGTTGTCCATAAGTACCCTACATGTGACAAAGAAACAAACTCCATTGTGCAAGCCTGCTGCCAGTGGAGACATTACAATCTTGGGAAGGGGACAGTCATCCACATTGATCATAAGCCACTGCAGTTCATGCAGACACAAGGAAAATTGTAGAATGATCGCCATCAAAAGTGGTCCAAATACTTGCAGCAATTCCACCTCAACATCAAGTATAAAATAGGAAGCACCAATCGTGTTGTTGATTGCCTCAGCAAATCGTTAGTCGTGACACTCACCATGGTGCTAGACTCCTGCAGCCATGAGACCTCTAGATGGCCCCAACTCTATGAGACAGACCCAGACTTTGCCACCACCTACCAAATGTTGGGTGCAAACGCAGTTGTTGATAATTTCAATCTTCAAGATGGGTTGTTGTGTCATCTGGGCCATATATGTGTTCCATCACGCGAGCGAGTGAAGATGATCTGGGAATCCCACTACAGTTGGGTGGCAGGACACTTCGACGTCAAAAAGACAGTGGCGATGCTACATAAACATTTCTACTGGACGAAACTTCGACAGGAGGTCAGCAAGTATATCAGGTCATGCACTGCGTGCACTATTGCCAAACCGACCACTAAGAAACAGGGCCTATACACCCCTCTTCATACTCCTGACAGGCCATGGGAATCCATCTCAATGGACTACATGTCGGGCCTATCATCCACCAAGCGGGCAAATGACTATGTTTTTGTGGTTGTTGATCGCTTTTCTAAGATGGCGATTCTAGTTGCCTGCAAGAAGAACATCACAGCAGAGGCCACTGCCAAGATTTTCTTTGAACGAGTCTGTGCACATTTTGGAATCTCACAAACCATTATCTCATATCGGGACAGTTGATTTCTCAACACATTCTAGTCGAGCCTCTGGTCACTCCTGGACACCAAGCTCACCAAATCCACGGCGTTCCACCCCCAGACAGATGGTCAAACCGAGGTTGTCAATCAAATGATTGTGCATATACTTCGCATGTATAATTCAAAGCACCCTCGCACATGGGATGAGAGCCTTCCCTATGTCCAACATAGCTACAACTGACCCCTGCATAGCTCAACCGGCCACAGTCCCTTTCAGGTGGGGTTGGGATTCCAACCATTGGGTCCCATAGATGTTGCACTTCCCCTAAGGAGGAGATCCAGTGACAGATCCAAGAACTACTCCACAAGGGGCACATCCATCCCAGCTCATCACCTTGCGGGAGCCCAATCGTGCTGGTACAGAAGAAAGATGGAACCTATCAATTCTGCATTGATTACCGGGCTCTGAATAAAATCACAGTCAGAAACTGGTACCCGATTCCCCGAATCGACGACCTCCTTGAACAACTCACGGGAGAAAAATACTTCAGTATTATTGATCTGAAGTCTAGCTACCAGCAAGTTCCGATAGAATAGATAGATGTATGGAAAATCATCTTCAAGTCAAAGGAAGGCCTTTTTGAATAGTTGGTCATGCCCTTTGGTTTGAGAAATGCTCCATCCACTTTCATGAGGATGATGGATGATATCCTGCGACCATTCACCAATATTGTTGTAGTGGTGTATCTGGATGACACTCTCATTTACAACAAGACTTGGGTTGAACACTTACAACATATTCAACAGGTTCTGCACACCCTGCGGCAGCACAAGCTATATGCCAACTTGGAAAAATTCTCCTTCGGCATGGACAGGGTCCATTACCTAGGCTACATAATTGATCAGCATGGTGTACATGTGGATCCAGCTAAGATCCAAGTCATCCATGACTGGTCATCCCCAACCACACTCACTAAACTTCGGAGATTCTTAGGCCTTGCCAATTTCTGTCGCAGATTCATGTTGGGATTCTCCCATATTGCATGGGCCCTTAGCCAAATAACTAGGGGTGGTGGTAAGGCAAAATTTGTTGATTAAGATTAGTTGTCATTGATGTCAACCCTTGAAGAAAGCCCCGCAACACAAAGGTTTGGGTAATGGATCCAATATTGTTTGATGTAAAGATGACTCATTATTGTCTTGTCATGGTTGATAAGAAGTAAATATGGATGAACTCCAAAGTGGTCCCCTTATGGTGAAAGCCCTCACGGGAAGACACTTTTCGGAGTAAGAGGACACATTCTTAATTGTGGAATAATGACATGAAGGACAATGAATTTGTTAGGTAAAATATCCTAGATGGATATTCTTTTCATTCCATTTCTAGTGGTATGTGGAACGTCACATAACTCCTCACAGTTAGAGAGTTATGGCCATGAGAAGTTGGAGACCCCAGGTTTGGGTAATGGACCCAAGTTTGTTTGATGGATAACGGTATGAGTTATGGTATATTTTTAGATAATACTATTCTATATGGATAATACATGTCATTCCATTTCTGGTGGTATATGGAACGTCACATAACTCCTCACGGTTTTAGAGTTATGGCCTTACGAAGTTGGAGGACCCTCATATGTCATCTAAAAGCCCCAAAAGGTCAAAGTAGTCAAAGTGGTTTAAAGATTTTAAAAATGTAATTAATAAAGTAAAG
Source organism: Picea mariana (assembly GCA_032191745.1). Classification (NCBI taxonomy): domain Eukaryota; kingdom Viridiplantae; phylum Streptophyta; class Pinopsida; order Pinales; family Pinaceae; genus Picea; species Picea mariana. The sequence continues at coordinate 6,529 of JASDQU010303736.1, read as the reverse complement.
TAATGAGTGTATTATAATTCAAATTGAATACAAAATAAATTATTTCAATAATAAATTTAATGGAGAAATTAGAAATGGGTTAACCCTAAAATAAGGAAAGTGGGACCAAGTGACCTAGAAAATGTTTTTAAGGAAGCTACTTGGAAAGTATAAATAAGAGGCAAGGCTCTCTCATTTTAATCACACTTGAGAATATTGAATATCTATAGGTGTCTAAGGTAAAAAAAGATATCTAATCTGAAATTCTGAGGGAAGGGGAAGAAAAGAAGGCCGAAATGCAAGGAAGGATAAATTCTTTTGATGGTGATTTCTAAGGTATGTTATTTACAGGTCATCTCACCATTTTCGCTATAACGTTTTTTATATAATGATTCAGATCGTGAAATTGGTATGAAATTGAGAAAATATATCCAAATATCTATGGTAAAAAATTCATCTTGTGGGTCATTGTATTTTTGGACTTACACTCTGTGGAAAATAGGGTTTGTGGCTAGTCCTGAAACTAGTCAAAAACAGGTGTTTCGGGTGAAAACGTCATAACTTCTTCATAACATATCCAAATTCAGTGAAACCAAATGTGTTGTTTAGGGTACAGTCTGTAGTATGTTTTTTAATAGTTTCAAATCAATTCAACAAATATTTCATGTGGGGCACACTCTACAAGGTCCCTCACTAGAATAAGTCAGAATTCAACAAGGTATGTCATTTTTGCTATAACTCCTTTTCTGAGAGGTTTCAAGTAGTGACACCTGGAGGAATTGCATAAAACACATTGAAGAACACTGTATATAAATTTTAGATCTTTATACATTACAGGTACGAATTTATGATTACTCCAAGTTAGGGTTGTTGACTAATCCAAAACTAGGCATGTGAGACTAAAAAAAAGTTTGATGAAAATGCTAGTCTATTGTTGTTGAATTTAAGGAAGGTTTGAAGGAACGTGATCATATACACAAGGTCTATTACAAAGCTACAAATCAGATTTGGATGATGAAATTGATGAGGGATTTTGGTTGAGGTGCATCGTTGAGACAAGTAGTTGATGAGTAGTTGACACACAATTGGTACATACTTGGTACATGGTTGGATGCACTTGTTTATGGTACAAGTTGATTATAGGTTATTTGGTATAGTTTGATGCGTGGTTGATGCACTTGTTTATGGTACAGATTGATTATAGGTTGAGGTACAGGTTGATGCATGGTTCAGATTTATCGGTACGGGTTTACAGCGGTATATCTCACAGTGACAGGTTGACAATGGTTCCATTATTCTACTTCTACTTCAGGGTGACAGGACGGAGCAAGGACAGGTGGTTGTAGCGACCTTTTGTTTGTAGCCGAAGAACATAGGGGGTTGTAGCCTCCTTCTGGTTGTAGCCATAGAATTGGGGAGTTAGAGCTTCCCTCATGTTGTAGTCTGAGAAACTAGGGGGTTGGAGCCTCCTTCCAGTTGTAGTTGGAAAACAAAGGAAGTTGGTGCTTCCAATGAATATAATTCTTGAAGACATATAAGAAAAAACATTTTGTGGTTTTCTCCCGATTTGGGTTTCCACGTAAAACACTGGTGTACTATGTATGTGTATGTTTGTTCATTTTTTCATTGCTTATTTACTCTACAATCATTGGATGATAATGATTCATTGATGTAACACTTGAATTATATGGTTAAAAATGATTAAAATTCTCTATTACTGATTCAACCCCCCCTCTCAGTAATCCAACAATTGGTATCAGAGCAGGTTCCTTCAGAAATTAGTTTAACCACTGAAAGGTAGATCATGAAGAGTACCAACTCATATAAAAATGGAATACCACAGTTTGATAGACAGAAGTATGTTTTTTGGAGCATAAGGATGAGGACATATATACAGACACGGGGATTTTAAGTTTGACAATCAATTGTAGATGGATACACAGCACCAACAGTTCCACCAACAAATGACAAAGCAGTAAAACTCGGTGAGAATAATTCCAAAGCCACAAATGCACTTTTGAATGGTCTCAGTGATACGGTATTCACCAAAGTTTCACACTGTAAATCCGCTAAAGAGATTTGGGACAAGCTTCAAAATATTTATGAAGGAGATACAAAAGTCAAAGCAGCAAAGCTTCAGACTTATAGAGGTCAGTTCGAACAACTAAAAATGAAGGAAGATGAAGATGAAGATATCATAGCCTACTTCTTACAAGTCGATGAAATAGTGAATGCAATCATAGGATTGGGAGAAGAAATTGAAGAATCTCTAATTGTTCAAAAGATACTAAGATCTCTTCCTATGAGATTCAACCCTAATATATCAGCACTAAAAGAAAGATCGGATCTGGACTCAATAAGCATGGACGAACTGCATGGAATCTTCACGGTATATGAAATGAGAACTGAGCAGGAAAATGCAGATGTAAAAGAAGTAGCCTTCCAGGCATCCAAAAGATCAAAGAAAAATAAAAAGGAACAAGAAGAATATAGCAGCAGCAGTGACGTCTCGGAAGATGATGAAGAAGTGGCCAAATTTGTCAAAAGACTAAACAAGGGAACCAATGGTAGGTATAGAGGTAAGCTCCCTTCAATTTGTTTTAATTGTGATGGTATTGGTCATTTTTCTAACAAATGTCCTCATAAGAAAAAGAGAAATGATGAAAGTTACTCAAAAGGAAAACACACATATAAAGGCAAAATAACTACAAAGAAAGTTTTCAAGAAAATTCTATACACCAAAGAAGACATCTCATCATCAGATGAAGATGAAGTCAGTGACAATGAAACAGGTACAGTTCTATTCATGGCAGTAAAAGACTCTGACAAAGAAGACTCTGAAGAAGAATATGAAAAAGCCGAAGAAGAATGTGAAGAATTCGAAGAAGAAATTAAAGAGGCAGAATTTGACTATCGAGAAGAATTAATGTGTGTCATAGAAGTTATCAGAAGAGAAAAAAAAAAACAAGAAACTACAAGCAGAACTAGACAAGAAAAAAGACACTCGAGAACTAGAACAAATGATCAAAAAATTGAAGGTTCAAATAGAAAAAGATAAAAGAATTGAAGAAACACTCAAAGAACAACTAGAAGAAAAGGACAAGATCATTAGAAACTTGGAAGCAGAGGTTGTCACACTAAGAAAAGGATATTCAAAAGAAAAATATGCAGAATAGCTCAAAAGTTTTTGATGACATTATCAGCAGTCAAAAATCTCATCTTGACAAGTCCGGACTTGGATACAATCAGACAGAAAATGGATCAAGCTCCAAAACAACAGAGCAAGAAACAAATCTAAAGAGCTATGCAGAAACAATCAAAGAGGATAGGAAGATATACAAGGAAGATTACAACGACACTCCTCCACCAAGAAGATTCAGATTTCATAATCAACAACAGACAGATAGGCCTCAAGAAGAAGAAGGATTCATAAGAGAACCTCATTTCAGAAGATCTTCAACTCTCAGGTATCAAACTATATTTTTTGGTTTATGTTATGCATGTAATAATTTTGGACATAAAGATGTGAATTGCAGAGCTAACAACAAGAACAGTAACAACTTTGAGATTTATACACAAAGGGATTATTCAATGAGACCTAGTGACACACAAAGAAGAAGTTACAATAGGTTTGAATCTTTAAGCATTGAAGTGGAATGTTACAAATGTAACAATTTTGGACACATGGCCAAGGATTGAAGAATGACAGTCCCTCCTAAAGAACCTCAATAGAATAACAACAGTCACAGACAAGAACCTCAGAAAACGACATGGATAAGAAAACAAGATCAGTATAACAATGAAGAATGCATAGTCGCTCTAAAAGTTAAGCAGAAGAAACACGGTTGGTATGTTGACAGTGGATGTTCAAAACACATGACAGGTGATAAATACAAATTTATTACATTACGAAAAGAAAAAAATGGATCAGTCTCCTTCAGAAATGATAATTCATCCAAAATCATTGGAGAAGGCACAATCCGAATTGGGAACAAGAATAAAAAGGCACAAAATGTTCTACTGGTAGAAGATATGAAACATCATCTTCTAAGTGTGAGTCAAATGTGTGACCAAGGTCATAAACTTACTTTTGATTCAGAAAAGTGTGAGATAAGAAAAGAAGGTTCAAGGAAATTGGTCGGTACAACTGCAAGAACTTCAAACAACATATATGTGTTAAGTGAAATTGGAAATGAAAAGTATTGTCTAGGAAAGGAAGATGAAAGTTGGCTATAGCATAAAAGAATGGGTCACATGCATTTTGATAACCTTGTCAAAGTCAGCAAAAGAGAAGCAGTCAAAGAAATGCCCCAAAGCACGAAACCAACCAACACTTTATGCAAGCATTGTCAACAAGGAAAGCAAACAAAGACTAGGTTCAAATCAAAGGAATATTCAACAACAAAACCACTGGAAATTGTGCACACTGATCTAGTTGTACCAACTACAACAAAAGGATTAAAAGGTGAAAAATATTTTATGTTATTAGTTGATGATTATACAAGAATGATTGCAGTTTGCTTTCTCAAGAACAAGTCAGAAGCTTTTGAAAACTTCAAGATCTACAAGGAAATGTTTGAAAATGAGATGGATTCAAAAACCAAATGTTTGAGATATGATAATGGATAAAAGTTCACTTCAAAGGAATTTATGGACTATTGTAGCAATCATGGAATAAAAGGGAAATTCTTCGTTGCTAGGACACCTCAACAGAATGGAGTTGTTGAAAGAAAGAACATGACAGTACAAGAAATGGATCAAACAATGCTAATGGATTCCAAATTGACAAATATATTTTGGAAACAAACAGTGCATACAACAATTCACATTCAAAATAGAGTAATGCTCAGAAACAACACTGATAAAACTCCCTACGAGCTATGGAAAGGAAGACCAGCAAATGTGAAGCACTTCAGAGTTTTTGGAAGCAAATGCTACATCAAAAGAGAAGATGACAGAATGGGAAAGTTTGACTCTCGTGTGGACAAAGGAATACTTGTTGGTTACTCAAGTACAAGGAAATCATACAAGTGTTACAATATAAGATTGAACAAAGTTGTGGAAGTATCAACGTAACAATTGATGAAATAGGTAGACCAGAATCAAAGGAAGAAGAAAACAAATCAATGGAACAATTTTTCGAAGAAGAAGATGAAAAAGAAGTTGAAGAGGAAGATGAAGATGAATAGAATCCGACAGAAACAGAAGAGCAAGTTCAGAAAGTATCTCCAAAGACACCTAGCACATGAGTACGGAAGAATCATCCTTCAAATCAGATTATTGGAAACAAAGATATAGGAGTTGAGACTAGAAGAAAAATCCGTTCACCAGAACAAAGACACCTAGCACTATTATTTACAATTGAACCAAATTGTTTTGAAGAAGCCAGCAAGGATGAATTTTGGAATAAGGCCATGGATGAATAATTCGATCAAATAGAGAAAAATGACACTTGGGAATTGGTTCCAAGACCAAAGAATAAGAATGTGATCGGCACAAAATGGGTTTTCGGGAATAAATTGAAAGAAGATGGGCAGGTTACAAGGAACAAAGCTAGATTGGTATGTAAAGGATATGCACAGATTGAAGGAATCGACTTTGAAGAGACATTTGCTCCAGTTTCTAGAATGGAAGCAATCCGTTTACTTTTAGCTTATGCATGCTCCAAAAATGTTAAAGTATATCATATGGACGTAAAATCATCTTTTCTAAATGGGGAACTTGAAGAAGAAGTCTACATTGAACAACCAGAAGGATTTCAGTTGTCAGAGAACACAGACTATATATGTAAATTAAAGAATGCCTTGTATGGTCTAAAATAGGCTCCTAGAGCATGGTACTCCAGACTGGATAAGTATCTACAACAGGAAGGGTTTAGAAAAAGAAGTGCAGACAACAACCTCTACATCAAGGTAAATCAAGGTAATATTTTATTAATTGAAGTTTATGTTGATGATATTATTTTTGGTAGTGATGATGACAAGTTAAGCCATAAATTTGCAAAAGACATGCAGAATGAGTTTGAAATGTCGTTACTTGGAGAACTATCATTCTTTCGGAGACTTCAGATACGTCAAAGCAACCAAGAAATTTTTATTTCTCAAACCAAGTATATCAGAGAAATACTAAAGAGGTTTGAAATGGAATATTGCAAACCAGTTATCACTCCCATGCAAACCATTGGTAAGTTGAAAAAAGATGATCATTTGAAGCCTACAGATCAGAGGCAATACAGTTCAATGATTGGCAGCCTACTATATGTGACATCATCTAGAAGAGATGTAATGCAAACAGTTGGACAGGTGGCACAATTTCAAGCAACACCAAAGGAATCACATGTATTAGCAGTAAAGAGGATTTTCAGATATCTCAAAGGAACAAAAGAGTTTGGATTATGGTATCCAAAAGGAAAAGATCTATCACATATTGCCTACACAGATGCAGATTGGGCAGGTTGTATTGATGACCAACGAAGCACCAGTGGAGCAACGTTCTACTTAGTTGAGTGTTTGATATCATGGCTAAGCAAGAAACAATCATCAATATCTCT
>JASDQU010303735.1:13830-26775 GCA_032191745.1 Picea mariana | reverse complement strand
ATGCAACCAAAGGTCACTGCCCTGGCGTGGTGACCAAATGATGGCAATGTCATACTGCTGGATACCTATGAACATAATGGGTCAGCTCATGATGAGACCTCCCATCCTCTTGGTTAGGTCTTGTTTTATTATTTTTCGTAGGGTCCCTTAAGTTTCTTATCGAGAGGCTGTTTATTTCCTTCTCAGGGATCCCCTGGGCGAAGCATCTCTAGGTTTTATTTCCTATGGATTTTATCTTTTTACCAGCTGCTTTTTACCCCCTTGGCCTTTAGCCCCTTCTTCCCACAAGACAAAATGTAAACCTCAAAGGTCATCCTAATGGCCGGACTAGGGGAATGGGATAGATGTGTGGGAGATAAGATGTAAAATGAATAAATGGTGGGAATGGACGATGGCTCTGCAAATCCCCCTTGGTGGCTAACCAAAACCTATGAATCATCAGCTTGCTAAGTCACCCCATCAATCACCCCAACAGTGGTCAAGTGGATTAGTGTAAGATCCAAGCAGTCATCAGAAATGCAAGGAACCTAATGCATATACAAGAAGGTTATAACGATCAAATATGACACATACCATGATACCTCGGACCAATTACCTCATGGAGAAAGNCAGGAAAAATCTGGCAAAGAGGAAGAGAGATGGGTCCTCCAGGGTCATGCTCAGGTCAATCCTGCTCTCGGTACTCCATGTCTAGGACCTGTAGGCCTCAAGACATGATCTCCTAGTTATCCCTAGATATCGAGGATAACACGCACTTCAGAAGTTTAGACATTACCTGTTGGGGAAGCATTTTAAGATGTTTACAGATCACTCAGCCCTCAAATACCTAGTCAACAATCCAGTGTTGGGGTGGAGAATCTGTCGATGGTTACTGTTATTTCAGGAATTTGAATTCGAAGTAATTGTTAAACCAGGAAAACTAAATACAGGACCTGACCACCTATCACGGGTCACAAATGGAGAAGAACCCACGAACTTAGAAGACAACTTTCCGGATGCACAACTATTTTCCGTACATATTGCTGATGACTACTTCGCAGAGATCATCCTGTACTTGAGCACAGGTACCGCACCGCAAGATTATACCACTGCGTAGAAGAAGAACCTGGTAGTTCGCGCAACTGACTATCAACTGATCGTAGGACATCTATACAAAATGGGCGCAGATAGAATTTTACGAAGATATGTGTTGGAGCACGAACAATCAAGAATTTTAGTAGAAGCTCATGAGGGATTAGCAGGAGGACACTATGCAGGAAAAACAACTGCGCGGAAGGTACTCTGCGTAGGATTATGGTGACCGACCATTCACAGAGACTCGAAAGAGTACTGTCAGAGATGTGATGTCTGTCAAAGGGTAGGCAAACCCAACATAAGGGATGAGATGCCGCTACGACCACAAGTGACATTACATGCATTTGATAAATGGGAAATAGACTTTGTGGGACTGATTAACCCACCAGCCAAGAGAACAAGGGCAAGATACATCATCACCGCGACGGAATACCTAACAAGATGGGCAGAATCCGCACTAGTAAAAGAATGCAGTGCAGAGACCGCTGCACACTTCTTATTCGAACAATTACTAGGTTTGGATGCCCAAGAGTTTTGATGAGTGACCAAGGCACGCATTTCATAAATAGCACCATCCGCGCGATGCTCGAGGAATTTGAAGTTCATCACCAGAGAAGCACACCGTATCACCCACAAACGAATGACACAGTAGAAGCCTTCAACAAAATTCTAGAGAATGCACTGACAAAGATCTGTAATGTCAACAGAGATGACTGGGACCTCAAAGTACCAACAGTATTATGGGCGTGTAGGGCGACATGGAAAAAGTTGATAGGGCACACACCTTTCAAACTCATCTACCGCCAAGAAGTGATAGTTCCATTAGAATTTTTAATACCCAGCTTAAGCATAGCCGCTATCACACAAATGACAGAACGTGAAAAGACTAAATCAACTGTTAGTAATGGAGGAAGACCGAATCCTGGCAGGATTCCATCAACAAGTGCAAAAGACCAGAGACAAAGCATGGCACGACCGACACATTAAGAATAAGACTTTTACGGAAGGAGATCTAGTATTTATCTATGACAACAAGTCATTTCAGCACCCAGGAAAGTTGAGAATGCATTGGTTAGGACCATACGAGGTCAAATCTGTAACAGACAGGGGAGTTGTACAGTTAAGATATTTAGCAGGCGTAGACCTCAGAGGAATGATCAATGGGAGCCGACTGAAGCTGTACAAGGACAGTTGACCACCCACCGTGGAGTAAAAAAAAACCCCAAAAGCCACGAAAAAGCTACAGGACGTTCGAAACACGCATGCAGTTAAGGAAAGAGCAACGGTTACATGCCTAAGACAAATGAGCGGGAAACGAAAAGTTGGCAAAAGAAGGATGACAGGACATTACAAAGCGAAATTAAAGCACGACAAGAACTGATGGAACGTCACATTAAATACGCCAACTGGAAATGGCAAGAGAGGCGTAATGGAAAGTATGAAACTGCCACAGATGCATTGAACCCAAAGTTATGGTGCATTAATCGCATCATGGAGGAAGCATCAACAATAAGCTTCATGACAAGCTCATACAACATGCGAGCATGGAAGCAACTGGTCTATTCACGAAAAGAGAACAGAGAGAGAGAAACAAAAGATCGAATGAACAGAGCAAGACCACAATCCTCTAGAGTCAGCAGACATTCCACACTCACTACTATGGCACCACTGAAGTCCTCTGAACCAGGTCAGACCGCCAGACCGAGCAGAGTTCAAACTAGGTCACGAGGACCGCTGGAAGAAAACGAGCAACAACAACCGACGATCGTTGATGTCGATGAGATCCCATCCCTAGAGATACCACCGGTGAACCCTACACCGATACTGGAGGAGATTCAGTAGCCACAAGCAGAGGCCATGGAAGAGGACACGCAAGAAGAGGTGCAGGAACCTCAGAACGAGGAAACAAAACCCCAATAGGAAGTACAACCAACAAGCACTGAACTAGCCACGAAAGGTAATGGTAAAACACAGAATCCAAGATCAAAAGGGCAACCAGATGAGGTGCAGGTACCTAACCTAGGTCAACCAATAGAAGAAACCACAAGAACCACCTCGACTTGGCCAAAATGGCTTACAGAGAAACAACCAGAAATCGTTGGAACTTCGTACCAACCACCACAGCAGGAAGACAAAATTATGATACCGAGCTCACCTCGCAAAAAATCAACAGCAAAAATCATGCTACCACGCATAATAGAGGGAGTACATGTAGAGCTGCAGCTACTGGATCATGTTGGGAAGCTCAAATATTTTGACCACGACGTCTCAGATGACACCAAGTACCTAGAACTGGTGCCAAGGGTTTTTATGCAAATCTAGTGGTCAACCAACTTGGGGAAACAATCAACTAGCCACATCAGTGGGCAGTTGGACTGGAACAAACATGCATTTTAGGATTGCTGAAACTCCCACACTTTGGCAGAGGCCAGTACACTACATGGAGGGGATATCTAGCTGGACAAACACGTCCCCATAACAGTTCAACTTATTGCGCAGATAACAGGACTACCTAGCCAAGGTATGGATCTCGCACTGATTCTGGACGATAAATCCAAGGAGAAAGAACTAGCAGAGGAAATGAAGAAGAAATACGGCACGACGAAGGGGAAAAGAGGCATTATAATCAAATGGATTAACAATGCAACAACACAATTGGGCGCAAAGATATTAGCTTGCAAGTTGCTAAGGAAATGCCGCAAAGACGAAGTACCGACAGGAGTCATCGCAATTGCAGCTTAGTGCGCAGAAGGCACATTCGTAATATGGGCGCCTTATCTGTTAAACTTATTCCAAGTGGACTGCAGGGACACACATGAACTTGGTACAAAATTCCATTACTCATGGCTGCTCACCCTCATAGCCCTCATGGGATGGCGGGAACTAGAATATGTAGTTTTTGCTACTAGACCACAGCGAGCGGGAGCAAGATATCTAGTACTGAGATCTGGGCCACAGGCCAAACAGAAGAGGGAAAATGGAATCATATTTGAAGAATACCTACGGGATATGCAAGAAGCTATTCACTGGTCATGGAGAATAACACCATAAGCTGTCGCGCGATATGGAGACATCGCTAACTTTTGGGCCACACGTCAAGCCATGTGGATACAACTAAGGAAGGACCGAGATAAACAGTGGCTACCGATGTGCTACTGTATCACAGAAGGTGATATAGACATGTTCATCAGTGAATGGGATGATGAATGGAGGATCCCATCCATTCCCCGAGAAGTACCAGAAGGACCCGCAGAAGGAGAAGCAACGTAGGCGGAAACAAAGCCTCCGCAAAAACCAGTGCTCAAGAAACCAAGGACAGGCAAAAACAAACCAACTCAGGCAAACGAAGGGTCAAAGCAGACAGGAACCCAGAAGGGGCAGAAATAAACCAACGAACAACCAAAACAAGCTACGGGAGCGCAGGAGACAACCCCAAACCCCACCACAAAGGAGCAAGGGGGAACTAAGAGACCAGTTGTACAGGCCGCAGGTGCGCGCAAGAAATCAAAGGCACAATGAACGTCACCGGAATATACGATCACAGAGGACAACGAATAAATGATCACTAGAATGGTCCAGGATTGTCTAGCATAAGACTTCGACCACGTAGCACATCACAGGGATAATCTGCAAGAACAGCTGGCATAAATAGGACAGCTCCTCAGGACACTCCGAGAGGCCCAGAGAGCAAGTAGCAGTAGAGGCATAGAGTCATCGACAACACAAACCAACAAAAGAGTGGAGGCCGAAGAAAGAGACCCAACCCTCCCCATGCCACACACAAACACAACGGTCCACATAAAACCGAGCATGTTACGAATGGATGAAATAGTGGGACAGACACCACTGAAGGATTTGGACCACATCCAATTGGTCCTGACATAGATTCCATCAAGGGAATTACACAAATTACAGGTTATCGTCGACCACGAGATGCAGTCTCAGGCACATAAAAACTTAGTTGAGCTACAAAAAGCAACAAAGCAGCAGGAAGCGTTGGAAAAAGAGTATGAGAAGGCCAAATCCAAAACTCGGGAGGAGACGGAACGCATGAACGAATTGGAACGCAGAGTGGGAGAAATTTTTGGGAAACTTCCAAACACAATGCAAGAAAACGAACTCCCAGCCACATAAAAGATCGACCAGATTGTGCAGGCAATTGCTTGATACCAAAAGGAGATCGAGGATCTCCGAGAATAGATAACACCAACAACTCCACCTGCAGTAAAGGAGCAGAGGAGGCAAGCAGCAACAACCCAAATACAGGAGATGGAGAAGTAGGTTAGCACGACAACTGACTTGCTCAACAAAGCAACACAACTTTGGACAAGACTGGAGGAGGACCCACAGGTTCAATGCTGGGACAAGGAAGAATATAGGATCAATGCAGTGATCCAAGAACTCAAACATAGGTAAAAGACTATACCAATCCCAGAACGCGTCAAGGGGACGCAAGAGTTGAAGAAGATGCAGGCAAAACTTATCACTGCGCAGACACAAAAACAAGAGTGGCAGGCTCAAATAGAACCATTACAGGAACGGGTAGTAGAAGTACTCACATAGGCAGAAGCAGATAAAACACAGATGGCACAGACTCATGAAGAATGCGCAGTACTACTGAATGAAGAAGTGGTCGTTCAGGTAGTGGATACCATTAAGGAAAAGACCACGCAGACACTGACAAAAGTAGTAGAGCCAAAGGAAAAATTCTAGTTGATCACTGAAGAGATTGAGGAAGCTCAGAAAGATTAGGTGACTAGGGACAAGTCACATGTTAGTGTTGGGGGCCTGTTGGTAGCAGGCCGAAGTGGGGAAGAAATCGTGCACAAAGAAGAATGAAAGCTGGAAGAGAAAGCATGGGAAAGAAAGCGTGCAGGAGGAAAGCGACAACTGGCAAGAAGCACATCACGCGCGCATTCAAGAAGGAGGCGACAACTGGAAGGAAGAAACACATGCATGCAGAGAAGGAAGACCTAACGATAGTAGTTGCTAGGGTTTTTGTAATATTTCTGTATAAATGGATAAAGAGCCCGATAGATATAAATATAGATACACAGGTATCATAGGAAGGTTCACTGGAGAATTCGGGAAAGTTCGGTTCGCTACCTATGTGGAGGCCGACTATCTTCATGTAATGTTTTGATGAGAGAACTGTTTTTGTAAGCAATTGAGTTGAGCAGAAGAATAAAGGTAAATCTCGAGGATTAGATCGCAGGTTGTGGAGCCTGGTGCGATCTAGTTCGCCTCACAGAGATCCTACCCATCTGAGAAGAATTGTAAGCGCGAGGCGCGAGAATTACAGAACCGCCATAATAAGAAAGCCAAGAGCCAAATATTTGTGGACGTAGCCCGAGAGGGGATGAACCATGGTAATACCTATCTAATGTGATGAATTCATGCATATACTTGTCCTACTTTTATTAGTTAGATGCCGTGTGAAATGAATGAATGAATGAGTTATTATATTGTTGAGTAATTGCTGTTGAGTTATCAAATATAGAGACCACAAAGTTAAAGTAGTAAACGAAATAACAATAGGCCGTAATATAAATCGCAGTTAATGGCTCAGAATGCAGATCCTCTATCTCATACTCAATCCTAGGCTGTAAACACCTGAGTATTACAACCACCCATTTAAAGCTATCTCGGGTGAGACTGTGCAGTGAATTCTGTGTGTTGTGTTGCCTTCTGGTTTACCATAAGGGCCGATAGTTTTAGGCTTTGTTGGTACCCTTATAAATATGAACCCCGGGTCTATGGCGCAGGTAGTAGAGAGAAGTCGTTGAGTTCTAGAAGCCAACAGTTGGTGACCAGTGTCACACTAAAAGGGGGGACATGGAGGTGGAATAGTCATTGGACTATAAGGGTCTTCCATTTATTTGGCAAGGTGTCATTCTTACGACCATTTGGATCAGGATTGTTTCCTCCCTCATTAGAAGAAGTGGCCCCTAAAAAATCCAATCTCGCAACAAGGATTGGAGCGTCACAAGACACCTTATCTAGAACATAAGGATTGTTCTACTCCCTAAATAAAAGAGAATGGTACAAGGATGCAGGAAGATGTTTCTAAGGATGTTGACAAGCCTTCAATTAATACTTCTAAACTGCAAGCGATGGAGCATGAGGCTTGTTTACATTCTTCCACTCAACAATTTCAACCTTCAATGGCTTTCACCAGAAATCTTCCCTCAATTTTTGGTAAGCACCTCTCTTTGTCAAATCCACATCAGTTACTTGGTGATATTCCTACTTTAAAATTTGGGAATTACGATTCTACTTGTGGTTCGTTAGGAGAATCGGTTCCTGGGGATTTTTGAAACGTTCTATATAGAATTAGAGGCTCCCATTAGTCTATTATCAGTTCTATTCATGAAACCCTAGAAAGAACCTCCTCAAATTCCTCATCCTCCTATAATATTGTCAACCTAAGTGACGATAAGGATCCCTCTGGATGTAATTCGAAGGACAACAAGACGATGGATCTCGCTACAATCTCAGATCTAGGAAAAATGGAGGGTCATTTTTTGTGGGGGGAATTGAGGGTGGTTTGGGTTCTCTTCACAACTGCTAAACCATCACATCCTCCTAAGTCACTGTGGAGTTGGATCATTGACGTCTTAGTGATTGCAAGCCAACATGCTCATTTTCAATGTGAGAGTGGAAGGGGCAACCCAAAAAGACATCATTTCCATCCTTGTCTTGCTTCGCCAAAATCTTCGAAATGTCACCATACTTCTTCGTCAAGTACATCAACAACATAACGTTGGAACCAATTCGACTTTCACCTTCCTCTACGAGGTGCTCAAGTTCTGGATCGTAGGTCCATTCACCACCTCCAAGTGTTTCAATGATCAGTCCAACCTCCTCCTTGGCATGTTTGTACTTGGGCAGTTGTCCTTTCCCATCACACACTTGTGTAGTGAACGATTCAACTCTTCGTTCTCAAGCTCTAGATTCTTCGTTTCCTCCATCTCCATCAGTTCTTTTGAAATAATTTCTTCATAAAAGTCAACAAACTTCTCCATGCCATGAACGATATCAATCAAGATATCTTCAATCTTGTTGACACACCATTCTAAGTCTGCCAACACTCATGGATTTTATGAGTTATTCGGCTCGACCACCTCTTGACCTCATCCACCGATATCTAAGTAAGGGTGTTGGTTGTCAACCAAGTGCAAGGAAGACATCCTCATCCTCTTGCTCCCCTTCATGGTAGGCACCAGACATGGAGTTGGTCCTGACACGATAGCCAAACAATCAACATGAAGAATGGGAACTTCCTTCTCAGTTCGCATGAACTCTTGACCCAACACTACTTCATAATCATCTAATGGAACAACCATGAAACTTGCCTTTTCGGTCCATTCCCCTAGCTTCGTAGGAATATTCTTGGTTGTGCTAACAATCCCCTGTTCACTTGAGTTTACCGCTTTGGAAGATGTGCATCCCTGCTCAAACTGTAGTCCAAGACATTTTGCAATGTCTTCTCTCATGAAGTTGTGAGTAGCACAATTGTCCACCATGGCTAAAGTCATTTTCGCATTGATCTTTTCCTGAAAATTGCTAAGTCTTGTCACATCGGGGTCTTGAGTAGCTGACGGTTTTGCCTCCGCGACAATGCCCAAAACCTGCAACACACCCACATAAGGGTTCTCCACTTTAACCAAAGCGTTCAATTTGTGCTTCAAATGACAAATCTTAGCGTAATGCTCCTTTGCACAAATCCAACAAGAAATCAAAATTTTCTCCTTTTGTGAATTTGTCTTCTTTGCATTATCTTTGCTACTTTTAGATGCCTTAGACTTCCCCTTATCCTTCATATTATTGCTCTGCTTCTCGCGTTCTCCATCATCACAGTTTGGAGTTTCCTTTGGATGCCTTCGACTTCCCTTTATCCTTCATCTTCTTGCTATGCTTCTCACGTTGCCTATCATCGATGTTTGGACTTGCTTTGGCTTCACCTTTGAAGTCTAACATCTTGTCTGTTGCGGTGATCGTTGTTGTAAGGGTCTGTACCCAATTCTGCAAATCGTTCATGAAGTGGATAAGTGTATCCTCATCTGACATGTCTTTGATCTCTAACATCAGGTTAGTGAACTCCTTGATATAGGTTTGGATCTTACCAGTGTGCTTGAGAGCCAACAATTGGTTTCTAGCAACCTAAGCTTAGTTTCCCAAACCAAACTGTTCCTTCAAGGATCCCTTCATCTTTGCCCAGTTTTCAATCTTTTCGGTGGTCCTCCCAGCTTCCAATTCTTCAACTTTGTTTCTCCATCAAATTTTGACAATCTCTGTTAAGAACATAGAAACAACATTTACCTTGGCTTCTTCTGGACTTTCGTTCAACTGCTCCAAGTACTGCTCCATATCCCAACAAAAATTGCCCAACAACTTAGCACTGGGAGTCTCGTCATATGGTTTTGGTTCTTTCATCTTGATTTACATCTGCACAATGGTTGAGCTTGGCCCACTAGATGCAACTTGTTTTAGTAACGTGATGGTGTCCTCTTGATCTTTCATTGTTTGGTCGATTGTGGCCATGGAATCCTTTATTTCCTTGAGTCTATCTTGGATTTCGTCAATCAGAGTACTAGAGAACATATTCACTATCTCTTGGAACTCCCAAACGACTTCATTAAACCCATGCATAAGTTTTTCCATCTCATCCTCCAATCGTGCGACCTTTTCACCACGTCAACACATCACATCTATTATCCGATCCATTGTTTTCTTTGAGGCAAGGAGTCGATCCTTCATCTTGAGCATCTTAGGCTCTCTCGATGTCACTTTCGTTTGCATCCAAACCAACAATGCCTGAACTTCTAAGGATCTTCACAATTCGTGCAAATTGTGTCGAGAACTGACTTCAAGACTTCCCCCAAGTTTCATTACTGTTAAGTTTTGAGATATTATTAGGTTTCTTTTCAATTTACTAGACAAAAATAGTGCAGGTATGATCACTAAGAGAAACACAATCACAAGATACACAAAATTTATCCTAGGAAACCCTCACGGGGAAGAAAACCCAATAAAAACTTCCTTAATATAGATAGCCAAAACAATGCCAAGACAATAAACCAAAACACTAGAGAATATCCAACACTGAGAAATGCTGCTCTCTCTTCCTTCTTCTCCCAATTGCAGCTACCAAACTTGCGCACTTGTTGAACGAATGAGTGAGTGAGATAATGAGGCATTATCCTCCTTTATCTATACTACTTGGCAGACATTGGAAAGGTGTCTCTTCACTGGGCAGGACCGACTTGTCTTGTTAGTGGTTAAAACCACTTTAATTAGGCCTCGGGGCTAACTTCTCAATTTTCATAATACAATTAGGTTTTGACGAATCCACAAAAAGGGATTTGGTCAATTACAATGCTTGACATGATCAATCCACAAAAGGGGATTGATCTAATGAATAATGACTCAATAATAAATATAATACTCTTTACAATTACAATATTTCAACACTCCCCCTTAACAAGAAGGGTATTCTACAATATCATCAGGAAAGAGAGAGGGCAACAACATCAACAACATATGGAACACTAACTGGCATATCTATAAATCATCGAAAGTTTTTCTCATCTTCAATATCATCATCCAAAGCAAGGAGCTGGATTGGCATCATCATCATCTGCATAAACATGGATTAGTATAAAACTAATACATCATCATCATCATCAAGAATGGCACGAAGCTGATACAACATCAACAACAACAACATCATAGCATGAAGGTTGGAGCATCATCAACATCAACATTAAGCCAGAAATCTTCAGCGTGAAGCTGGAATCTCATCAATATCAACACGAAGATGGAAATATTCAACACAAGGATGGCATCACATCAACATCAACACGAAGCTGAAAATCTTCAACAAGAAGTTAGCATCTCAACAACATCAAAACGAAGATGGAAATCTTCAGAACTAGGATGACATCACAACAACATCAACACGAGGATGGAAATCTTCAGCAAGAAGTTGGCATCTCAACAACATCAACACGAAGATGGAAATCTTCATCACTAGGCTGGCATCATAACAACATCAACACGAGTCTGGAAATCTTCAGCACTAGGCTGGTATCAACACTACTCCCCCTTTCAAGGGAGGTCCTTTCGTGTTGATTTTTCAATAAGCTAGGCTTAAGCATGAAGTTCATTCCAATTTTAACATTTTACTTAAACCATAAACAATTTGTTGCAGCAACCAAGATCACAAGAAGAAACACCATGCACAAGTACACAAGAAGTATTCTGGGAAACCCTTCTCAACAAGGGAAGAACACCCAACCAATCCTTTGCTATATTATTCAAGAGAAAGAGCTCCACCACCATGAAAGACTAGCACACAAAAGGGTGCTCACAAACCCTAGAATACTAGCGCCCAAGAGAGGTGTGCACTTTTCCCAAGAAGGAAGTACTTACTGAAATTTCCAAACTCACACTTGTGTTGTGTTTCCTCAATGGGGAATTTACCTTTATTTATATTAGACCGAACCTATCAACATAAGTGTCTTTTGACACAACAGGGCCGATCTCAATAAATTATAATATAATTAATAATTACCATATTAAATATTTCTTACATTAATTATCTTTTACATTAAGGTGGGGTTGGCCTGTACCCTTTACATAACAATTAGGGTTACATGTAAGTCTGACTCTTGAACAATATAGCAAGGGATCTTATACACCCACTAGTGCTTAGCCACTAGGGGAACATCCATTTGTGCTCAACCACATGTATGTCTCTCTATCTCACTGCGTCTCACAGGAGAACCACACTCACTAGTGCTCAACCACTAGGATCACGTTCACCTGTGCTCATCCACAAGCAAGTCCAACTCAACAAATCTTCTTTCTCAGTGCGTTACACTAGAGGGTCATATGGAGTTCATCATCTCAACTCTCTACTCAAATGAGGCTAATACATCATCTCATTTCTGTCTCAAAACTATTGGAAATGTTTAACAGGTTGTCATTGATGGAAAGTACAACAATGAAGATGGCATGAATATAGGAAGAATGTAACAGACGGGCACCAGAAGTATTTTGGGATGAAGCTGCAGAGCAACCTCGATAAGATCAGAAGAGATAGTGCAGAGGATGTTTGGTATTTTTTACAGGCAGTGTAAGCTTGTCATTGATGGCAAGTATAGTAGTATTGATGGCAAGTACAACAGTGAAGATGGTAGGATCAGAGTGTGCATCGATGGAAAAATAGGAAAAACGTAAGCTCGGGAGGAACAACGTCGAGGAGAACACGCGCAGCAAAGCTCAAGATACAGGAGTTCGCAGAGGAGAAGGAAGAAAAAGGTCGAGGCCTTTGAGAACTGGTAATTCTCCCAAGGTTGGGAGGAAAGTGTGCAAAGCTCAGGAGGGAGCACAGCTGCCGTCAGATTGGCTGAAGAAGAAGATCTGGACCATTGGTTTCTACGTCCAGGAGGAGCCTAGGAGAAGTCTACAAAAGGGAGAGATCGAGAGCCATTGGATCTCATTCAGAAATCCCGTCAGCCGTCAAATCGGACAGGAGATGCACGAAGTTTACCATCGGGAAAAGCCAAGGTGAAATACCGAAAGGAGGGTTGACTCATCGGCGTTTCACATATTGGGAATCCCGTGAGCCAATGCATTGCGGCATTGAAAAGCTCGAAACCCCGATGAGTGGTAATACTGCGATCACGGGGATAACGGTCATATGGGCTAGGAGCCTAGCCAGGAGAGCTAGTGCGTAAAGAGTGCATCGGGATTTGAGAGATCGCGAATCCTGAGGACATACATGTTTCGACATGGGAAAGTCCGAAACCCCGATGAGGAGGTTTGGCTGTGGTCATATAGGGGGAGGTCACGTGGACCACGAGC
>JASDQU010303734.1:0-13997 GCA_032191745.1 Picea mariana | reverse complement strand
ATAAGAATAATTGGATCACATGAGGAACTATCCCAACAACGTGCATCAAACATATATAAGCATTGATTTTTTGTGTGTAATCAAAGAGTTCAATTATCACATGAAATACAAATTTTCAATTATTTTGTTGTTGTAGAAAAGAAAAAGAAAAAAGTAACCCATTCCATACATATGACCGGATGACAAGGTAGAAAATGGTTGATCAAAATTTTTGTGATTACTTGTCTTTTCCTTATTTAACATTTCATATTTGTTATGATTCTTATTTAATTAATTTATAATTTCTCATGGATGTTTTCTACCATGTGATAATGTACAAACAAGATCCATCCAAACATTTGATTGACATTGGATTATGTATGGGTTGTGAGTATATGTTGGGATATCAAGAGTTAATTGAACAATTTGTAAGTAGCTATGTTTTTTTACTTCCCTTATTTTATAATTAATGGAATAAGAAGAAACCACTAATTATATAT
This sequence comes from Picea mariana, assembly GCA_032191745.1. Lineage (NCBI taxonomy): Eukaryota > Viridiplantae > Streptophyta > Pinopsida > Pinales > Pinaceae > Picea > Picea mariana. The sequence continues at coordinate 13,518 of JASDQU010303734.1, read as the reverse complement.
GTATGATTTGTCATTGCGTATAAAACTCACAGGAAACAAAGTATGGAGTGGAGGCAATAGAATATATGTTGATAGATGGCATGAGGAATGTATTTGAAAGAATGTGTATTGTTTATGAATCAATCGCTACTATGATACATCTTTTAATTTATGCAGTCATGTATATTATACTATAAATGAATATATACTCATTACACTTTATTTTTATGTTTGCAAATGGAACATGAAGAGGAGGGAACAAAATCAAGCTAATCAAGAGAACATTTCAAATAACCTAAATACAATATCCCCTACAAGTGATGAAAAAATGACACATTTAAGTAGATTGGGCAATGACAAAGGTTCTAGAAATAAATGATGATTAATATAATTGAATGTTGCAAATTTTATATTTAGTAATGCTTATTTGTAAAATTCAAACATTTTGTTTAATGTGGACATATTGTCCCAATTGGTATGACTACATGTTATGAATAATTGTAATATGTATTTATTGACATCTTGATTATGATTTACCTTTGTGTTGTGATGCAGGAGCATCACCATCAACATTCAATGAGGCCAAGTGGAAGATGATTCAACATCCAATGTGCACTTTCATACTGATTTGAATTCCAAGGAGAGTGTGTCACCTTAATATTTTGAAAGTATTGAAACTAAAGGCCCTTTAATGTTTGGAGTCTTTAGAAATTGTATGAGATCACAAAAGATTGTAATTTTTTTAATGCATATAGGATTGTACAGATATTGAACATTGACTCGTATCTGGTTTCTAAATGCCCATTTATTGTAATAGGCTTAGTAGGAGAATGTTTTAATTGTGATAGGATAGATCTAAGTAAGCTGGAGGGAAACCTCGAGAATCCCCCTCATGTATAAATGTATGTAATGTATGCCCAAAGGGGTTGCTGAAGTTTATTGTGATTTTTGTTGAAAAGAGTTGCAAAGAGTTGTTGCATAAACCCTTATATATGTTTGCTGGAGGAATATAATAGAGGAGAATTGCTTCAAATATCTGAGTTGTACATCTATGAGTTAATTGGGTAATGTTGTTTTGTTTGTTTTCGGTGTTTTATATGCATGTATGTGTGCATACTATGATTGAGTGGATGAACTTGTGATGTTCTGTAAGTTTCAATTGTTTCTCTTTTGAAACCCTAGTGCAAGGATTGCACAGTGCCCATGCAAGGAGTGTGAAGGCAAAGTCATTGCTAGACTCAATATATCAAGAGAGATAGCATGAAGTCTTTCCAAGCGAGTGCAAGGAGTGCACATATACTCATTTGAGTATAAAAGCTCGAAGAAGACCCGTGCAAGGTGTGCACAAGGCCAACACTTAGTCAAGTGTTGAAATAATTTCAAGGAAGACGAGCGCAAAGAGTGCGCAGGAGGATTTTCCAAAAATATTCAAGTCTTAAGTTTTTCAAAGTTTTAGAGAAGCGCAAGGCGTGTGCCATAGGTTCGAATCACTTCGAGTGATAAAGCTCAGGAGGAATAGTGAACATAGTCCTTTGGAGAAAGAATCCTTTTCATTTATAAGGCCGAGTGGACGAGATCCGTTCGGGGAGGTGTCATATCTTTCCTAGCCACCGGATTTGGGAAAGTAGCGCAAGTTTTAACCCTTGAAGTCCTTCGGACTTCATGAGTTCAGCAGTTTCTGTGTGTTGGATATAAAGGAGACAAAACTCCCTAAGTCTGAAATCAATCAGGACCATTTCTTGTAAAGGGACACATGTTCGCAGATCAACAATTATCTGGAAGTCTGGTTATCCGGTCAATTTGAAGGAAGGTTGCAAGGGCGTGCAAGACTCCTAATGGCCCGAAGGCTAAAGTAGATCTTAGTCGTCAATTAATGAGGACAAGTGGACCATTGATCATAACCCTTTGCCACTTCAAAGTTCATCTCTCTAGAAGTTTAGTTGGTGGAAGCTACGAGAACTCCGAAATCCCTGAAGGCCAAAGTAGATCTTGATCGTCCATTGGTGTGGACGTGTGGACCGTTGATTAAAACCCCCCCTTCGCGATTTCACTAGTTCGACACTCTAGAGGATTTGAGGTGTTTTGTTGTGAAAAACACCGAAGCCCGGAGCACGAAGTAAACAGGTATTGTTGATCTAAGGCAAGTGTCAATCGTCCAATCTGTTAGTTTGGAGTTCGCGCATTCAGGAGAATTGTGTGTTGGAGCAAGTAAAATCCATGAAGTATGGAGTCTCGAAGTCCTTGTGATTCATATATCTCGTCACTCATTGATAGTCTTTGATCCTCGTCGTTTTTCGGTTGTTCACAAATTCGGCATTCGGGAGGATCGTAGGGAATTGTTGTTGGAACTCCCGAAGCTCGGGGCTTCGAAGTGTTAGAGTTCCTGCAGGTTAAGATATTATCCCATGGTTTTGTCCCGAGGTCACGTGGAAGACTCTGCTGGAGTGTTAGGACCCTCGTGAACGTGATTTTACACGCAAGTAAAAGGGAAAAGGCCTATGGAGAAGGAATTTGAGGGTTCAACAATAGCCCGAGAGCTGATTCAGCTCCTTAGGGTGAACGATCCTTAGACCGGGAGGTTGCGTGAACCCTTGGGAGTTGTGGGGGTTTGCATCAAGTGGTATCAGAGCCCAAATTAAGCTCTATAAGGAAAAGAAAATTTGGAATCATGTCGCCAAGGAGATGAAAAGAGAGAACAGTGGTCAATGCAGTCATGGGAGAAGAAATGAGACAACTTTGTGCAAGGTTGGACACCATGGAGACAACACAAAGAAGAGCACCTGGAGTTGGTGATGTTAGTGAAGCATAAAGTGAAGATTTCGAAGCAGAAGAAGTTGTAGGAGAAAAAGCAGCAGAGGAGCGACTACTGAGAGTTGTTGTCAAGATGGGAACCAGAGAAAAACTCGAAGTCCCAATGTATGAAGGAAATCTGAATGTGGAAGAATTGCTCGATTGGATAAGTGCTTTAGACAAAATACTTTGACTATGAGGAGATTGATGATGAGAAGAAGGAAAAACATGGAGTAACCAGACTGAAGGGACATACAACATTATGGTAGGATGAATTGCAAGATAACAGAAGATGCAAAGGTAAGTCCAAGATTAAAAATTGGGATAGAATGGTAGCTCATACCCAAGCATTATTAGATAAATATGTTTAGGAAGTTACAGAATCTGAGACAAAAATGTTTGATAGTGAAGGACTACATTGAAGAATTTTACAAGATGAATATAAGAGTAGGACATAGGGAGAATGATGAAGAAAAATTTTCCATGTACATCAATGGATTGAGGTATGAGATCCAGGATGATATTAGCATGATGACAATGAGAAATGTGGAAGATTCTTATCAGGTAACCCTGAAAGCAGAAGAAAATTTGGCAAGAAAACAAAGTCAACGAAACAGAGAAAAGAGTCCTAACAGAGGTAGAGGAATTGTCAGAGAAAAGTTCCAAAAACCCAGAGGAGAAGCTATAAAGTATCACAGTCAGACAGAAAGAGGAGGACACTATGGAGGAAGAAATTATTTTCCCAAAGGTAGAGGAAGATGCAAAGGAGGAGAAGTGAAGTGTTATGCCTGTGGAAAAACATGGCACATGTCTTGGGAATGTCCTGATAAGAAAAATGCAAGGACTGGAGAAGCTCACATTTCTGAAGCACAGAAGGGGAATGTAGAGAAAGATATGAAGGCAAAAGCAGTGGAAGAAGGAAGATCACTCATGATGATAGAAGTTCTCATGAAGTCAAAGAAAGAGGTAAGAGAACCAGTCTAGAGGAATAGTTTGTTCAGAATTTCTTGCAAGACCAAAGATAGGGTATGGAAGGTGATCATAGACAATGGAAGTACTGATAACTTGGTATCCACAGAGATGGTGGAAAAATTGAAGTTGGAGACTACTACACATATGAATCCATACAAGGTGCCATGGTTGTAGAAAGGACATCAAGTCATGGTAAGTTGACAATGTAAGATTGAGTTTAAAATAGGTGGTTATAGAGATGAAGTCTTATGTGATGTCATACCTATGGGCGTTTGTCATGTTCTATTGGGAATACCGTGGAAATATGACAGGAATGTCATACATGATGGGAGAAATAATACTTACACCCTTGAGAAAAATGGGTGTAAGCATATGTTGTTTCCAATAGAAGATAAAGGAGTTAAAAAGGAAGCTAGTCCTAGTATACTTCTCATGAGTGGGAAGGAACTAGTGAAAGAAGTCAAGAAGGAACATGAAATGCAGTTTAATGTTGTAGGTAAGTCGAGATTCATCCTTACAAGAACTTATATGAATGATTTTCCTATGAAAATCCAAGAGTTATTAGATGAGTTTGTTGATATTATGGTGGATGAGTTACCTCACTCTTTACCGCCCATCAGGAGCATCAATCATCATATTGACCTTATTCTAGGAGAAATCTTTCCAAACAAAGTAGCATATAGATTGACCCCTCAAGAAAATGAAGAGGTCAAGGAGCAATTCCAAGAGTTGTTGGATAAAGTTTTGATCATGGAAAGTTTGATCTTGTGTGACATACCAACTATGTTGAGTCCAAAGAAGGATGGAGATTGGAGAATGTGCACAGAATATAGAGCCATCAACAAGATAACCATCAGGTATAGGTTTCCTTTACCCATAATGGATGATTTGATGGATTTCTTGAGTGGAGCTAGTTATTTTTCCAAAATAGACTTGAAGAGTGATTATCATCAGATAAGGATGAGAGAGGGAGATGAATGGAAGACAACATTCAAAACAAATGAAGGATTGTATGAGTGGCTTGTTATGTCGTTTGGCTTAACAAATGCACCAAGTACATTTATGAGGTTGATGAATTAAGTGCTCAACTATTTCAATGGTAAGTTTGTGATTGTTTATTTAGATGACATCCTAATTTTCAGTAAGACTGAAGAGGAGCATTTAATACATTTGAAGATGGTATTGAGAAGGTTACATCAGGAGAAGTTGTTAGTGAATTTGAAGAAATGTTCTTTCATGAAAACATAACTTGTATATTTGGGGTTCGTAATCTCTTCAAATGAATTGAAGATGGATACAGAGAAGGTGAAGGCAATTTGAGATTGGCCTTCTCCAAGAAGTGTGTTCTAGGTAAGAAGTTTTCATGGGTTGGCAAGTTTTTATAGAAAATTCATCAAGAATTTCAGCAGTATTTGTGCACCCATACTAGACACCATAAGGAAGGAACATAAATCTTTTAATTGGACAGAAGAGGCTGAGAAAGGATTTAGGGTGTTAAAATCAAATATAACAGAATAACCTATTTTAGTTCTGGCAGATTTTAAGAAGACTTTTCAGGTTAAATGTGATGCTAGTGGAGTGGCCATTGACGCAATTTTAAGTCAATATGATAAGCCTATTACTTATTTCAGTGAGAATTTGAATAATGTTAAGAGGAATTATTCAACATATGACAAGGACTTTTATGCTATGATTCAAACTTTGAAAAAATGGAGGCATTATATTATCCTGAAGGAGTTCGTTTTATCTACTAACAATCAGGCTTTGCAGTTTATAACCAGACAAGAGAAATTGAACCAAAGACATTCCAAATGGGTAGAATCCATGCATAATTTTACTTTTGTTACTAAGCATATTAGTGGAAGCACTAACAAAGTTGCAGATGCTTTGAGCAGGAGATGTTTGATCTTGCAAGAATTTCAAGTGGAGACATTGGGATTTGAACACCTCAAGGAGATGTATCAAGAAGATTTGAATTTCAAAGAAGCTTATGAATCATGTGAGAACCCTTTTCTAAGAGACATAAATCAATGGATGGAATATCTAATCCAATATGGACTTTTATTCAAGGGAATTCAGTTGTGTATCCCGAAATTCTCAATGAGGGATAACTTGCTAAAGGAGAAACATAGTGGAGGATTGGATGGACATTTTCGCCATGATAAAACATATGCACAGTTAAATTATTCATACTATTGGTCAAGTATGAGATCTGATGTGAAGAAGTTCGTGGACAGATGCAGGATCTGCCAATATGAAAAAGGAAAGCAGCAAAACACTGGATTATATCAACCATTGCCTATTCCAGACATGTCATGGGATGCTATAAGTATGGACTGTGTTCTAGGATTACTGAGAACCCAGAGAGGGAGTGATTCAATATTTGTGGTGGTTGACATATTTTCAAAGATGGGACATTTCATACCATGTTAGAAAATTGTTGATGCTACCCACATAGAAAATTTGTTTTTCAAGGAGATTGTGAGATTGCATGGGTTACCCAGAAGTATAGTTTCAGATAGAGATACCAAATTTGTGGGGCACTTTTGGAGGAATTTATGGAAGAAGTTGGGGACAAATTTGTCTTTCAGTTCAGCATATCATCCTCAAACAGATGGACAGACTGAGGTAGTAAATCGAAGCTTAGGGAATTTGTTGAGGAGTTTGGTCACCGAACATAACATTCAGTGGGATCAGATTCTGCCCCAAGTAGAATTTGCATATAATGACTCACCGAATAGGAGTATTGGTAATATCCCATTCCAAATAGTATATGGAATGCATCCAAGGGGAATTTCATAATTAAGATATTTAGGACGAGATGAATTCTGAAGCACATGAGCAGAGGACTTTGTTGCAGAAATGCAGAAGTTGCATGACCATATTAAAGGATTGTTGTAGAACATGAGCCATAAATACAAGAGAGGAATGGAACAGAAAAGAAGAGAGGTAAATTTCGAAGTTGGAGATCAAGTCTTAGCACACATGAGGAAGGAAAGATTTCTGAAAGGAAAGTATAACAAGTTGAAGATGAAAAAGATAGGGCCTTGTAAGATCCTCAGAAAATTTGCTACAAATGCTTATGAGATTGAATTGTCAGAGGACATTAGAATGTCACCAATATTAAATGTAGCAGACTTATACCCTTACAGGATGAATGATACAAAAGGGACAGATGATCATGAGAAGATTTAGTGGAACATGAGCCATAAATACAAGAGAGGAATGGAACAGAAAAGAAGAGAGGTAAATTTCGAAGTTGGAGATCAAGTCTTAGCACACATGAGGAAGGAAAGACTTATGAAAGGAAAGTATAACAAGTTGAAGATGAAAAAGATAGGGCCTTGTAAGATCCTCAGAAAATTTGCTACAAATGCTTATGAGATTGAATTGTCAGAGGACATTAGAATGTCACCAATATTAAATGTAGCAGACTTATACCCTTACAGGATGAATGATACAAAAGGGACAGATGATCAKGAGAAGATTTAGTGGAACATGAGCCATAAATACAAGAGAGGAATGGAACAGAAAAGAAGAGAGGTAAATTTCGAAGTTGGAGATCAAGTCTTAGCACACATGAGGAMGGAAAGATTTCTGAAAGGAAAGTATAACAAGTTGAAGATGAAAAAGATAGGGCCTTGTAAGATCCTCAGAAAATTTTCTACAAATGCTTATGAGATTGAATTGTCAGAGGACATTGGAATGTCACCAATATTAAATGTAGCAGACTTATACCCTTACAGGATGAATGATACAAAAGGGACAGATGATCAGGAGAAGATTTAGTGGAACATGAGCCATAAATACAAGAGAGGAATGGAACAGAAAAGAAGAGAGGTAAATTTCGAAGTTGGAGATCAAGTCTTAGCACACATGAGGACGGAAAGATTTCTGAAAGGAAAGTATAACAAGTTGAAGATGAAAAAGATAGGGCCTTGTAAGATCCTCAGAAAATTTTCTACAAATGCTTATGAGATTGAATTGTCAGAGGACATTGGAATGTCACCAATATTAAATGTAGCAGACTTATACCCTTACATGATGAATGATACAAAAGGGACAGATGATCAGGAGAAGATTTAGTGGAAGCAATAGATGGCCATAGAAGAGAAGCCACATATAGAGAATATTTTAAACCAGAGGATTGCTAAGAAGACCAGGAGGAAAGTTTACTATGAGTATATGGTTAAGTGGAAAGATCATCCAGCAAAAGATGCCAGTTGTATAACTGAACCTGATATTCAGAAGCATGGGAAGACAGTGGAGGATCTCATGGAAATGAGTCCATGAATATTTTTGTCTAGAGGATTATGATGCAGGAGCATCGCCATCAACATTCAATGAGACCAAGTGGAAGATAATTCAGGATCCAACTCACACATTCATATTTGAATTCCAAGGAGAGCATGTCACCTTAATATTTTGAAAGTATTGAAATTAAAGGTCGTTTAATGTCTGGAGGCTTGATCCATTGTATGAGATTGCAAGAGATTATAATTTCTTTAATGCATATAGGATTGTACATATATTGAGCATCGACTCGTATCTAGGTTGTAAATACCCATTTATTGTAATAGGATTAGTAGGAGAATGTTTTAATTGTGATAGGATAGCTCTAAGTAGGCTGAAGGGAAAGATCGAGAATCCCCCTCATGTATAAATGTATGTAATGTATGCCCAAAGGGGTTGCTGAAGTTTAATGTGATTTTTGTTGAAAAGAGTTGCAGAGAGTTGTTGCAGAAACCCTTATATATGTTTGTTGGAGGAATATAATATAGGAGAATTGTTTCAAATCTCTAAGTTGTACATCTATGAGTTAATTGGGTAACGTTGTTTTGTTTGTTTTCGGTGTTTTATATGCATGTGTGTGTGCATACTATGGTTGAGTGGATGAATTTTGATGTTCTGTAAGTTTCAATTGTTTCTCTTCTGAAACTCTGGTGCAAGGAGTGCACAGTGCCCACGCAAGGAGTGCAAAGGAAGAGTCTTTTTCAAACTCAATAGCTCAAGAGATATAGCATGAAGTCTTGTTGAGTGAGTGCAAGGACTGCACATATACTCATTTGAGTATAAAATCTCGAAGAAGACCCGTGCAAGGTGTGCACAAGGCCAACACTTAGTCAGGTGTTGAAAGAATTTCAAGGAAGACAAGCGCAAGAGGATTTTCCAAAAATATTCAAGACTTAATTTTTTCAAAGTTTTAGAGAAGCGCAAGGTGTGCGCTAGAGGTCCAAAACACTTCGAGTGATAAATATCAGGAGGAATAGTGAACACAATCCTTTGGAGGAAGAATCCTTTTCATTTCCAAGGTCGAGTGGACGAGATCCGTTCGAGGAGGCGTCGGATCTTTCCTAGCCGTCAGATCTAGAAAAGTAGCACGAGTTCGGTGGTTTCCGTGTGTTGTATGTAAAGGAGACAAAACTCCCAAAGTCCTAGATTCTGAAATCGATCTGGATCGTTGGTTGTAGAGGGACGCGTGTCCACAAATCAATGATTATTCAGAAGTCTGGCTATCCGGCCAAGTTGAAGTGTGGTTGCAGGGGCATGCGAGACTCTTGAAGGCCTGAGTATATCTCGATCATCCATTTACAAGGACAGGTGGACCATTGATCATAACCCTTCGCCACTTCGGAGTTCGTCTCTCCAGAATTTTAGTTGGTGGAAGCTGTGAGAACTCCCGAAGGTCATAGTAGATATCGATCATCCATTGGTGTGGACGTGTGGACCATTTATTGATACCCCCCCTTCGCGAGTTTGCTAGTATGGCACTCCAGAGGATTTGAGGTGTTGTGTTGTGAAAAACATTAAATCCCAGAGCGCAGAGTAAACAGGGACCATTGATCTAAGGCAAGTGTCATTCATCCGATATGCTAGTTCGGAGTTCGTGCATTCGAGAGAATTGCGTGTTGGAGCAAGTAAACTCCCCGAAGTATGGAGTCCTGAAGTCCTTGTGATCCATAGATTTCTGCGGTCATTGAGAGCCGTTGATCCTCGTTGATGTTCGACTATTCACGAATTCAGAATTCGGGAGGATCGTAGGGTGTTGTTGTTGGAACTCCCGAAGCCCAGAGCTCTGAAGTGCCTGAGTTCCTACGGGTTAAGAGCTTATCCCACGGTTTTGGCCCGAGGTCACGTGGAAGACTCTGGTGGATTATTAGGACCCTCGTGAACATGATTTTGCGCACAGGGAAAAGGGAAAAGGCATGTGGAGAAGGAATTTGAGGGTTCAGCAAGAGCCCGAGAGATGATACGGCTCCCTAGGGTGAACGATCCATAGACCGGGAGGCTGCGTGAACCCCCGAGAGTGGTGGGGGTTTACATCAAGTTGTCCCATTTGGTATGATGAAGATAATAAAATAGGTTTTTTATTCTATACTAGTCTTCGTTGTGATAGAATGTTACATTGTCAATTAAATATATGAATGATTTACATTATTGAAATGAATATAGGCGTAATCCACCAATATATTTGTTTAAATGATACAATACAATAATGCAATGATTACATCCAAACACAATAATTAAAATATAAAAATCAATATTCATTAATTGATATTTTATTGAAAAACAAAAAGTTGCATTTACATATCCACAAGGAAAACAATTATCATTGAAACATATTAGTGCATTGTATTCATTTGAATGAAATGATGGGTTTCATACATATTTACACATCAATGCATTTAAGTAATGTTACACAATCGATGTTTAAATAATTGTTATGCATCAATGTGATCTACATGTAATAACACACCAATACTAATAATTGTAATAAGAGAATTGATGTTCCTAACTATAATAGCAACACTATTTGCTTCAACGATATTGTTACAATTTTCGTTACTATTATCATTATCTTTACCGTTACCAAGACTTCACATTGTTGTATGATATATATGTATCGGTGCTCAATCATATATAATTCCATTTGTGCTTTCAATTATATAATATACACCAATTCTTTTAAAATATATACTACGCATCAGTGCTTGCAAATATATATAATACTCATTGATGCTTTAAAAATATATACTATGCACTGACTCTTTCGAAATATATAATATACACATGTGTGCCTTACTATATTAAGTGCACTAAAAAAAATTCAAATAAAAAACCTTCAATAGAACCTCTGAAAACCCAAATTTTTAGTTATAGTGAACATTTACTAAAACCTACAATGTTAATAATGGAGGTTTTAGCAAAGCTTTTTTTATTATAATTTTACTCTTTCTTGTAACACTAAAAGCCTTTCTTGGGTGTTTCTTTTCCTTATAGTGTGAGTATGTGTAAGAAGTAAATATTCAATGGGAAAATAATATTATAGAGGAAGAACTCTATTAGTAGCTCCCATGGGTAAGTTCACAAAATTCCAAGACTTTTCTATAAACCATTATCTTTCATGTATTTTTTCTTACTTTTTGGAGTTGAAGTTGTCTCATAAAAAGACAAAAAATGAAGGTCTATCCAAAACTTTCCATTATCCTTCAATGTAGGAAAAATAAAGGCATTATAGAAATTTTAAAGACAATGTGTTAGATTGGTGCAGATAGATTCAAGGCGTGGGAGCAAATAACATTCTTTGGTTTGAGACAACCTGGAAATTGTCATGGAGAAAGTTGTACATTGGTTTGAAAGATTGACATATTCTTACATTTAGGTCTTTAGTTTACCTAGGAAATTGACCTTATCACCTGATTTTATGCAAACAAACGTCACAATGAGGGAAGTGGCTAGACAAGTATTATATATGAACCATTTCTTATGTATAAAAAGAGAAAAAGGATGCCATGCACCTTGAGCATTATATGGAGAAAACATGAAAGAAGACTAGTTATTGTTCTTAGCATATTAGGTATATAGACCAAAACCAACCTTTATAAGTTCACGTCTAAAGTGGTATGATCCCTAAGAGACACTAATTGAATTTCATGAAGATAAGGGATTGGTATGAAAGTAGACAACTTACTTGGACAAAGAGTATATAGGCGTGTCAAGATAGTGGAAACTAAGGTGGATGGTCAAGCAAAAATATTAGAAAGGATGGGTTCAATGCTTGAGACATACCTGGCATGCACCCAACATGATACATCTCCATAGAGACAAAAGATGAGGGTCAAGAAGGGGTTATCGTACCTCCGTGGATTCTCACCTATCCTAGTGATTGCAAGGTCACAAAGATGGAGGTGATGGATGATGACATAGTAAGCATTTATAATGGTGTTAACTAGTATATAGAGTCCAATACATCAAGAAAGAAAAGTCCAAAGAAATTTTGATTACTAAATGGACAGTGATGGAAAAAATGTGTCCAGGACACCCCAAATGTGGATCCTTTGAAGTTGAAGCTAGTGGAAAAAGTAAGGTAGACCAAGATGAAGGTCACAGAAAGGACCATGGATTAGACAAGAACGAGTTGTGGGACAAAAGGGAAAAGGACAGATAAATTCATAAAATCCTAGACAGTGAAATAAATGGGGATGTGGACCCCTATAAGTGAAAGAAGAAAGAGGGACATACAACTGAGCATGATGAGATAAGGGACAAATGAAAAGAGCAAAGTAAGAAGGAGAGGCAAGAAGAATATAGAGTAGTTGAAGAGACAAAGGTAGGGGACAAGGAAGACGAAAGGCTAAGGGAAGAGTAAATAGAGGAAGTCTGATTTAAGGATAGATCACATGCGACAAAATGACGAAAAAGGACATAAGCACAAGACAACCAAGTGTTGATACAAGAGGCTAAGGGACAATAGTATTTCGAATTGTTTGCATGAGACTTGGCCTCTTTTGCAGCATAAGCTAAACTTTTGAAAGATACCAATGTTAAAGGAGATGGATAGTGATGTATGAGTTAAGCTAATGATTAATCTTAATTTGTGTATAGAGATCAAAATTGTATTTAAAAACTAGTTGTAAATATTTAATATAAACCTTGCCAAAAATTGATTAATGTATCTAGTATCTTTTTTTTCATTGTAACCATGGAATCCCACCTCATTAGTAAAATATTATGATACTGATCACTCCTCGAACAAAAGCAAACTATACAAAAAATTCACTACAAAAAATTCACCAAAGATATAACATATAGCCAACTCACAAGCTGCACCTACCCAAACACTTGAACGGCTGATATGACTTTGGCTAGGGTATCTATTATGTATATAATTAATAATTAGTGGGATCTTACTAACCGTGACCAGGTATGTGGTAGCATGGTGTGATTGTGGACACAAGTGCTGGTTTCTACTATTCAAGAACATGAAAAGACCAGCTCAAGTGAGTTTTCTCTGCCCACTATATATCCGTAGGTAGTTTATTATAACATGCTTATTATTTTCTTATGATGGGAATCAAAATAAAAATAAAATCAAAATCAAATATTTCTCATTTTCAGAGTGGCTATCTTGCACTTCTCTCACATTTGACATTAATAATGGCTTACTCATTTATATATTTCTCATTTTCTGATTCAGAAACCACATAAACAAACACCACTGGATCAAATGAGTTGTTGAATTTTCAGAGGCAGCAGAAATAGGTCTGCTTGTCTCTTAAACTAAATTAGAATTTGTCTCTACCTGATACGTAATGTGTTTGGCCTGAAAACATTATCTTTGGTTTTACCACGAGTGCAGTTTCTTTTGCCTTGTTACTTGGTTCCTCTAATGATCCTGCTTTTGCTAATTCTGCTTCTCCAGAGGTCTCAAATTTCTTACAAGTCTTTTCAAAACAACCCATCCCTCAACATTTGAAAAGCAGAAAGGCCCAGATA